>CM076569.1:166248316-166331183 GCA_034641835.2 Pinus albicaulis | reverse complement strand
TATCTGAACTGGGTTTTCTTTTGGCACTTTTTTCGAGGTGGAGTCTTGCATGGAAATTGAGATAAGTCTTTTTTTTGTAAATGCTGGAATATTTTCCTGTGTATTTCATTTTTCCCTGTAACAATTTTCAGAAATTAGAAGAGCTCTCAAACTGGTTTTCCCCAAGAGTTGTAGGGGGTTTTTCCAGGGTCACATTGACCAAAAATCTCAGTGTTATTTTCTGTGTATGTCTGTTATAATTTCTCTGTGCATTTATTTCCAACAGTAGTAAAATATCCTAATTTGTATTTTCAGAAATAAATTACATTTCCAGATTTTAGTGTTTTAGTCATGTTTGGTTTTCACATTAAAAGAATGGAGTGATAAGGAAAATCTGTTAATCGAAGTGGGGTCTGAATTTTTACATAATTTATTTCACTTTATGACATTATTACTTTTGTACATAACATTTGTTACTCCTGAAATAAAAATTACAATGGCTAACTCATCTTTAACGCTTAATGTTATAAGGTAAATAGATGGGATGGTAATACTCTTTGTGCTCTGTAAATAATAGCGATTCTGAATGATTATGATATACATTACACTGATGACAGGTCCCACAAGGTTCTTAATTTCTAGACTCTTGATTTGGGATTTATAATTAAATTTTAATGATGTGTTCATGTTTATAGTTTTATTAAATTTTACTTTTAGCCAGGAAAGTTTAGTTGCTATTTAAATTTTGAAATGATTCATCATGCATCATAGAATGATTATGTAGACAATAGTAGATTGTAGGTTGTAGCAAACTAATAATACTTTTTATGTTCTTGACAATGAACAATGATGACGAGATTTGTTTTTGTGATGCAAAATGATGTTTAGATATTATTAGACTTTAGTATTTTATTTTGTAATTTGAATTTCAAAATTAATAATAGTTTTAATTTTTATATTTTAATTTATCATTCATGTTTATGCTGAAATACTAAATTTTATTTAAATTTAATTTTTTTAATAAATTTAAAATTAGTTACTGCACTTTTCTTCCCCTAAAAATTTGGGGGTGCGCTCTAGTCGTCTCAGAAACTCATCCCCCCGTACCCGCCGTCCCCCCGTCCCCACAGCCAGTGCAACATAGCTTTTAATGACGTTACCAAGAGCTACTTCCTTACTATGATGACTGCTACAACCATGTAGACTTTTACCTCAACTATCTTTCGAGTTTCTTGTGCTGATGTCATGAGCTCTTGCTTCAATCACATGCTCTTATGATGCCATCCCCTAAATGATGTACCCTATCATGCTTATAATATTTGTTACCATGGTAGCTATATTTTACAAAAACTGAAAAGAACTTGGTGGAGGTGAATATCTCAATTATAGTAGAGATCTTTTACTTCCTCCTTTGATTTCTTCTTTTTGGATTCTTCCACTTCTTTGGTGATATGGGCTTCTTCCCTTCCTCTTTTGTTGTTGTCCTTCTTGAGTTTAGGACAATTTCTCTTATAGTGCCCATATTCATGACAACCAGAATATTGGATTTTCGACATATCCTTTTTGTTCTTTTTCCGAGGACCAAACTTTCCAAATTTTCTTTCTTCCTAGCCATGGCAACAAATGTTTGAGCTTGCTCATTTGATCCTACATTGCTTTTTGCTTTCAGTTTGATTTCTTCAATTTTACACAATGACCAAAGTTCATTGAATGGGGTAGCTTCCTTCTTTCCATAAATGCTTGATGTAAATTTGCCCATTCCTCTGGTAGTGCATTGAGCACTATGGTGGTCATTTCCTTATCAGACATTATTTCTCTGAACTGTTGTAGTTGGTCTCTTATTTCTGACACCCTAATAAAGTATGAGGCTATTCCATCTTCCTTTGATGTCTTCATCTTGTAGAGTTCCCTTCGTAATGATATCACCTCTCCGACAATACTTATGGAGAATAATTCTACTAGCTTCTCGTATATTGATTTTGATGTCTCCAAATTTGATAGATAGGGCATGCGGGGATTTTTGATTGATTCGATAAGGATCCTCTGAGCCCTTACTTCCCCTTTCATGTACTTTGCAAGAGCTTGAACTTATTCCTTTGGAGGTTTAGTGATTGAACCCTTAACATGGTCAATGCCTTAGTTTTCTATGAGTATCAAATTTGTCCTCTTCTTCCATGCAAGAAAGTTTGATGACCCAACCAATTTGTTTCTTTCCTTGCAAAATGAAGTCATTTTGATAGATTCAGATGTGGACATAAAGATACTTACTTTTAAAGATACTCCTTGATGACAATATCTTCAGCGTGCTGCCTTCTTGATTTTGATGATGATGATGATGATAGAAGATGTCCTCCTGATGAAGATGTCTTCCTTCAAAAGTGATCCTTCAAAGAGAGGGAGATCACCTTGGTTCCTTGACGCCTTCTCCTTGTTTTCTTTGATGTAGAGAAATGTTCCACCAAGTTTTCGAGACATGGGGACGAGGGAGTGGGGATACGTAGGAGAGGCCTATGCAAAATCTCCCCACCAATTTTTAGGAAACGTGGGGGGACATCGGGGTCTTTAACACAAGGGACCCCTACATGCTAAAAATACTAAAAACTTATAAATATAAAATATATGATATATCATTGAAATTTTATAATGTAACTATCTTTATCATTATATAATATATAACACTCACATCATGAAGGATAAATCGATGAATCATATAACTGAAACAAATTTAAAACGAAAAGCATGATATAATCATACATCATACATGTAAGTTTGTAAATTGTAACTGTACAATGTAACTACTAACAATGTACAATGAAAATGAATGTTTAAAGTTTTAAACCATATTGAATTTCCAACTATGAATAATGAATATTGAAATAAAAGTCAAGTCTGATACATCAAAATTCAAAACAAACTGAAGTCTAAAATAGAAAAGAAAATAAGTTAATAACATAAGAACATATCAAATGACAAATGAGCATAATTGCTCAAGGTAGTGCCCCGCCAGTCTTTACATCCTGTTGACTACTGGAGTGGCAACTAAGGATAATGAGAAGACTCCATGCCCAAGGATGAACCAAAAGACATTTGTACCATCAGATATCATCAGTTCAACAGAGTTTTTGAACTCTACTTCTATTTCTCGTCATCTTTCTCTTGTATCCAGATTCCACGCGCTACGGAGAATTGTAATAAGTGATGCTAGTAATGATGAATTTGAGTTAGTATTGAGTCTGTAACAGGCCTAGGTAGCTTGGGACCTTTCCAACAAGTGAGTATTACTCTGGGAGGTTTTTTTTACTTTGTTAATTATCATCTCCCTACTAAGACTTAATAATTAATTGAGTTTTTTCTTCCAATTTTACCCCAAAGCCGGAGTACGACTTGATGGTAAGGCCTTGGGTGAGTCCTAGTGTCTAGAGTCAATGTAAATTACCATACTAGATCACACAAAAAATTTCGTGGAATTTGGTTAGGTCTAGGTAGTGATTTTTTAATTTTTTAGATTTCTCGCAGGTCGAAAATTGCAATAAAATTGTTTTCTAGAGAAGTTGTATGGGGTATGAGAGTCAAAATTATACCTCTCACCCTCAACTTTCTACTATGACACACTTTGAGGGGTTAATAATGAGTTTTGGACCCTCAAAACCCACATTTCCTAGGTTCAGTGGAAATTGTGGCATTTAATTAGGTTAAAATTCAATAAAATAGAGAAAAATAAATTATTCCATGTGACAAAATGACGTCGAAATGACTTGGAAATTATTCTAAGTCAAAGAGTTGAGTCAACGGACATGCGGAAGATGACTGAGCACACTGCATCATTAGTTCATCATTTATTTATTCAAAATCGAATTTCCCATAGATAAAGCGGCAGTTACACACAAGGAAAATTGAATTTATTAAAGGCAGTTGAGCATGAAAGGGATATTCTACAGGATTAGTTGACTGAAGACCAAGTGGGGACCTCTTTTCAGAAGCTATCTGGAGTGCAACAACATTCGACACTTCACTCAGAGGATTTACGCTATTCCTTGAGCTTAGACTGCGCAGTCACCCAGAGGAAACACACAATTCTGAGGGACCTACGCAGAAGATCACTGGGGTCATCTACAAGTATGGTTTCAGTTGGTTCGAGTTTGTAGTGGTGGACTTGGTGTAGCACAAGATTTTGTTTGGCTTATGGATGAATTCACTAGATCATATGAGGAATTCGATTTCCCTTGTTGTGCACAACAGAAATTTGATTTTGCTCTGGGTGTCTCGGTCTTCTCCACATGGAACTTGATTTATCTTAAACTTGTCATGAATTTTGTTCCAAAACCACTTATGTTTCACCTTTAATTACATCTTACATGCAATAAGTATTTGGGCAAATTTTCTCCATAAAGTAACATTCTACCTCATGACATGCAAATACATCTCAAGTTTGAAAGTTAATTTTCATTGTTGATTAATTTACTTACATGCCCCAAGCAAATCACTAAAATTTTACCTCCAACATAAGTTGGTTGTATAGACATTTTTAGGGACCTCTACTTCTCTATTGACTCCTAATTGTGGGATCCATATTTTTGGGTGAAGGTGAGGTCTGATGATCAAAGAGTTGAATTATAACCTTGCATTAGAACTAATTAATAAAATAAACCAAGAGCATTTTTCATCACATTTAACTTACTTGTAAGTTCTTGAATTTTGCTTTCTTGATGGCTCAAAGTCTCACATGAAATATCATTTCCCTTTTTCAAGAAGCATTTACTTTCATGCAAGTATTGTAATCTCTTTCGCAACAAGTTTAGCTTAATTTTCTTGTACTTGGACATTATCTACTTTAAAAAGCTCCATTTCATGTTTAATGTTCATCATGTTCATGGATGGTCGTTGAATCTCATTTCCTTTCAAGTACTCTTATTTCATGTTGCAAGGCTAAATGCATGTTGGTTTAACTTTCATGTCTTTTTATCATCTGGTTTATATTTAGATCACTAACTGTTTCCTTGTGAACATGATAACTTCATGTGCTTTGATTTATAAATTCGTTCATCTTGAGAGCATTTCTGATATTTGTGCAAACAATCTTTTGTTTCCATTTTAGGATTATTGTGCTCTCATCTCTTTGAGCATTACTTTTACTTTTGAGCACGTTATTTGTAAAGGCACTAGTTAAATGGTTTGTCATTATTATTTCAAAGTTGCTCACAAATGCTCATGAATCTTTAAAAGTAATCCATTTTCACTCCAATATTCTCCTAGAAACTCAAATCTTTAACTTAGTTTTTCTTTAGGGACTACCCCCCTTAGCTGATCTAGGAGAGAGGTAAAACAGAGAGAGTTGGGATTAGTGTGACAACCCCTTCTCTGAGATCCTTGCCGCCAACCACACCTTGTGGGGTTGAAGGCTTTTTCCATTAACTTGTAGGTAGGTCTAGGCGGCAAGGAGAAGCGATCAACACATCCAACTGCTGCATGAATACATCAGGATCAACCATGTCACTATCTGAACCAAAATCACTTGCATTCTCAAACATGCTAAGTGGCACACCGACCAACCCCATATCTGTCTCATCAAGTCCCTCCTCCATATCTACCTGTGCATCATCCTCTGGATCAACATCCCATCATGTTGTTGGACCCTTCAAATATTCAGGTGTCTTCCTATGCTCAAGACGTAGGGCATTATGCACAACAACTAACTTCTCAGCTCTTCTAGAGATAAGCTTGTTCCTCTTGATAGGGTGGATGAAGTTATATGTGACCAATTCTTCTCTGTCGCAGAGGAACTAGCAATTTGAGACAATAAACACATAGCTAGGTGTTTGAGCTCTAGAGCACCATCCCCATGCATCTTCCACCAACCAATTAGGTCATCTTGGGCTAGATCTATGTGATATGCCCGAGCACCACGTGTGTTGAAGGGGCCACTAAGAGATGCAAACTGAACACGCTGTCTTCGAAATATTTCCCCCTCCTCCTCATTGTACATCTTTGCAATTGCATCTAGGAATCCATTCTTTATCTTGGGATCATCAATAGGAGGCACTCTCCCAGGCCTTTCAACATACCATTTTGGGTTTAATGCATATGCTGCATGTGTAAAGGTGTGTTCATGCGATCCCACCTACTCTGAATGATGGGTCGGATTTGGGATGCATAGAATTCTAATGAGGGCTCCCTCTGCTGAATGGATGCCTTCACATGGCCCAACATGCTATCAAAGGTCTCATAGATTTCTCCAAGACTAGGAGCATCTGAATCAGTGTAACGAATGACCTCCACAATAGGGCCCAAGAATGACACCAAATAAGAAAAATATTCCCACCAATCATTGTCCAACACTTGACGCCCGAGCATCTTCCCCAAGTCTGTCTTTGGTTTTGACCACCTTCCCCACTCTGGACTCACAACCAAGGCTTGTAGTGGTTCTTTTACCTCTAGCATCCTCTCCAATAAGAGAAAATAGCTAGCATATCTAGTATCAGTGGGCTTGAGGAATTCCTTCCTCATGTGAGTCCTGTACATGGCCAAGGAGGTGTGGTGGTTGCAGATAAACATCTACACATCTCTAGCAGCTGTCACCAACTCTGATATCCACTAAATTTTTCCAATGTACTTCAGTGCATTATTGAGTGCATGCACACAACAAGGAGTCCAAAAAATATGTTGATACCAGCTTTGAATCAATAACCCAACTGATCTACAAACTACTGCTGGCAGTTGCATTTGTCACAACCTGCACCACACTATTAGCCCCAACATCCTCTATAGCTTCTCGAAGAAGCTCAAATTGGAAAGATGCATCCTTGCACTTTCTAGAACAGTCAACAGCTTTAAGAAAGAATGGATGTTCTGCAGATGTCACTATGACGTTGATTAGCGGGCGTTTTCAGATGTCAGTCCATCCATCCATAGCAATAGAGCAACCAAACCTCAGCCATGTTTGTCTCATTCTCTCTTTTTGCACATTAATTTTGGACACTTCTCTATCTAAAATTGTGGTTCTTAGGTTATGTTCTCCGGGTGGTACATATGAAGGCCCTATTTTTGCAATTGCTTGGACCATTTCCTTGTAATAAGGAGAACGAACATGGAAATGAATTCCATTTGCAAAAAGAAATTTTGCAATTGCATCATTTGTGTCATATCGATCTAGAACATTACACATTGCAGACACTGTAGCACCCATTGCACAAGAACATGATGCACCAGTAGAACCCTTTGACTTTTTTGATGAAGCATTGGATGGAGGCATATTTGTGCATGGATCAACATTTTTGCTACAAAACAATCCTTTTCCACTGGCTCTCACTTACCCTTTTTAGCCTCCAAATTTGTTCTCTTTGAGCTGGATTCAAGTTCTTTGAGGGACACATATTGACTCCTTTACCTGTAATAGCCAAATATATTGCTTCACCCTGGTATATCTGCCAACAAAGTGATGCCCACAAATATTGCAGACCCAATCACGTGAGCTACCACCAACTTTTGGATTTGTTTTCGGAAGTTTGGTTACATAGATTAGAAGCGGTTTTAGAGGATTAAATGTCCCCTTTGCAAATTTTGCCAGATCTCTTGGTGGGCCTTCAGAATCTACACCATGCATAGGCCTATTCTGATTTCTTGCTATCCTGTGACTGCTTTCAGTTTCTTCCTGTGCATCATGTGACTCACTACCATTGTAGCTGCTATCACTATTCCCAGAATAACTCTGACTCGTAGTTGTAACTTGTAACTTGTAGGTTGCAACAACGGTTTTAACTTTTCAATTTTGAAATTTGAATTGATTTAAAAATTAAAACAATAAAATTATAAATATTAAATTTTAATAAAACTTCTATGCAAAATTTGAAAATTACACAATGATTCCTAGTGATTTCTAGAACTATAGGAGTAACTAAAGTTTGAAGACTGAAACTAAAGAAAATAAATGAAAATATGATAATATTGAAGCTGAAAATTTAAAGATAAAAATTAAAAAAATTTAAAAAATGCACAACCTTGAACCTGCAAGCATTATTAATTAATATTAAATAATTTATTAGACAACTGAGGGAGTTTACTTACAGGCTTTGTGCTTGTATTTGTGTGCACTGTGTACTATGCTAATGCCTTTTCCAGTGCCTTTGTTCTCACCGTTCGACCACAGGAAGTTTGTAGCAGGTTGCAACTGTGAAAATTTCCGAATGTTACACTTATGCAGAAATCTAATGTTAGATCTAGTTATGCTCCTCCTACTTAATTAAGTTATTAAGCTGAAAATTCAGATTAATATCGAAGCCAAACACATAATAGACTTTCACCAATTCAGATCTAGAAAAAGTACATGCACACATAGACAAAGTGACAATGATTTTTTGGACAAATAGTTCCCGTAAAAACCCAATGCGGGAAAACAGGTTTCCTGGCTGCTGGAGGGTTTTATTATTAAGAATTTTTTGAATAAAACAATGTGGGTTCCAGATCTGGAAATCCCGACAAAGAAATAATAGATTTGCAACTCACTGGCTATTCTGAAGCCAAAATAATGACTGATCCACACCCTCAAACGGGATTTATAGAACTCAACCAAAATTAGGCCCTAGAAACCCCAGTGCTGCCCCTGAAGTCCTTGCGTCAGCCTCAGAAGCCCCTGCGTCCCTCAGCGCTGGCTAGGAAAGGGTTGCGTTACCCAAGACTAGGGGACGCAGTCCTTATGCTGCCCATTAGGGTCTCTGTGTAACCCGTGAGGGTTTCCAGCTGAATCACACTGCCCTGGGAGGAACTGCGCAACGCAGTTGCTGCCCTCTCTGCTACTGCTCTCCTGCTTCTCTGCGCTGCCTCTCTCGCTGAGCTCTATCTCTTGCTGATTCTAGACACTAGCATCAGATCATCCCCTTTGTCTAAATTTCCTTCTCTGCAGCTGAAACATTTCTGAGAATTCTTAGTAAACCCACCCTAGAATCTCAGCTTAGCTTCAGTGCTCTGCCTCTGTGTGTCTTTACAAATGACCCCAAGACTTT
Organism: Pinus albicaulis; assembly: GCA_034641835.2. Taxonomy (NCBI): domain Eukaryota; kingdom Viridiplantae; phylum Streptophyta; class Pinopsida; order Pinales; family Pinaceae; genus Pinus; species Pinus albicaulis. Next base: position 166,322,208 of record CM076569.1, on the reverse strand, counting down.
CCTTTATACTTTTCTTGTTGGGAAACAAACGACCATGATCAGATCTTGAATCAATGGCTAAGATTAAAAGAAAGCTTGATATGATTTAAGACAATTTCATCACATTTTTAATTTAATTAACTTTAATTATTTCATTTTCCTAAGTTCAGACTTAGGAAATACATTAAAATAATTAATTAATTAAATATCTCCCAATCCAGATGAAATTTTCCAAATCCCTTTCTGGGTCTTGTAGATCAAGTGTACTCTAGTCCCTCCACAAAATTTGGGAGCTAGAGCACAACTGATGCTACCCCAAATACACAAAATCTCAACACTCCCTCTTAGCATCACGAGTGTGCTCTATCAATACATCACACTATGCATTACAAGATTTTGGGCACTGGTTCTGTGCTGCTAATGCTTGGCCTGCTGCCACTCAATTCTGCACTGCTGCTGCCATTCTGTATTGCTACCCATGACTCTGCCACTACCACTACAACATCTGTACTGCAGCTCCCTCTCAATTTGCTGCATTTGTGCTGCTCATAGCACTGCCACTACTGATCTGCTGCACTGCAACTTCAGTTGTTGAGAGAAACAATTGAATCCCCTGCCCAAACTTTGACAGACAAATCAGTTGGGCTGCATCCTCATCACTGAAGCTCCATAGGCTGCTAATCTATGCTGGCATCTGAAGGATGATGCACAACGACAACTCTGGACTGCGTAAGCAGACTCCCTCTGCACTGCTGAAGTCACATCAGCCTCTTGTGCTGGAATCCCTCACGCTGCTGCTGTGCTGCGCTGTCCTCCTAAAGCCTCCACGTTGCTGCAACTCTGCTCTACGCTGCTGAAGTCACATCAGCCCCTACGTTGCTGCTGCCTCTACGCTGTTGTTGCATCTGCACTACGCTGCTCATTCCAATCTTCAGATTTGCCTCTGCTTCATCTGTGATCTATGCACCCACTTCTTCACTCGTCTCGCTACTGTCTTAAAGCTGTCGTAGCTCGCATGTGATCCAAGAGATGAGCTGCTCAAGGATCCCGCTGCCATTCTGTAGCTCCTCTACAGATCCATGTTGCCCCACTTCCGTGGTTCATGAGCGCTCATGGCTGCATCATTTTCCGACACATCATTCGCCACAACAACCTTGGAAGAAGAAGCTTCCTTGTCCCTTTTCTTCTAAGGAAAATTGTTGGCAAAGTGTCCTAATTCACCACACTGGAAGCACTTGATATTTGATAGATCCTTCTTCTTCTTTCCCTACTGCCTCTTTTATGCCAAGGCTGCATCTTCTTCATCTTCCTTCTTCACTTTACTCAATCCAGAGCTGTACTGCTTCTTGGTGATTCTGCGGAGTTCTTCTTGACGCAAAATTGCCCACAAGCTATCCCAATTTGGGAGGTCCGCTCTGCCCAAGATTCTTTGGACAAAGGTTTCCCACTCATCTGTGACTACGTTGAGAGCAGTCCTAACCATCACATCATCCTCCAGTTTAGCACACATTGTAGTCAACTGATCTCTGATTGACTGCAATCTGAAGAGGAAATGTTCCATGTCTTCTCCCTTGGTCATCATGAATGACCTCATCAGAGTCTCCAACAACATCTTCCTTTGGACATATTTTCCCTCATATAGGGAAGTTAAGGCTTTCCACATCTCATTAGCTGTCTTCTTCTCAGCTATGTGTGGGACAATATGGTCCTTAATTCCATCCATGATCAGCCGCTTGGCATGCCCAACAACTTCATTATGCTTCCTAAGGAGATCTGTATCGATCGGTGTGGCCAGAGTTTGCTCTGCATGGTCTCTTAGTTGATATGCCTTTAGGACTATTAGGATCCTAGCCTTCCAAATTGAGAAGTTGGAAAGACCATCCAATCTGTCCTAATCATGCAGTCCATTAGGAGCCATCTGCTGAGAAATGTGTTAGAACTTCCCTTTCTCTTTGTTAGAGAACTGGATCTAAGGCCCTTGGCGAAACATGCACCTTTTGCTCCCTCTGACAACTGATTTCCCTTCTTGGAAATTTGCCAAATCAACAATGATTCAACTCTCTTTGATCCTCTGATGAATCTGCAAGTTTCTTTGGCTAGAAACTCTCTGAGAAGCTGATCTCCTCCCGCTCTGTCACTTGTGCTTAAGCTAAAAATCTGAAAACTTTAGAAATTTAACCCCACCAACACTTACTGAATTTCTGCAGCTGTGCTTCAGGCTCTTCTGGATTTGACAGATTCAGATCTGCGTCACACTGGCTGGCTTCAGACAATCCCAGCACTGCCTCTGCGCAGTAATTGCGTGGGCTTGCTCTGAGACAGCGTTGGACTGCGTCACCCTACCCTTTGTGTAACTCTGCTTCTCTGAAAACTGCGCTGTCCCTTCAGATCTTCCCTTCTGCTGCATTTCCTGTTGCTTTCTGCAGCAAGAACCTTCAGTCTTCTGTTGGTGACCTTCCTAGATCTGCAATTGCTCTAATACCATGTGAAAATTTCTGAATGTTACACTTATGCAGAAATCTACTGTTAGATCTGGTTATGATCCTCCTACTTAATTAAGTTATTAAGCTGAAAATTCAGATTAATATCGAAGCAAAACACATAACAGACTTTCACCAATTCAGATCTAGAAAAAGTACATGCACACATAGACAAAGTGACACAATGATTTTCTAGACAAATAGTCCCTGGAAAAACCCAATGCGGGAAAACCGATCTATTGGCTGCTGGAGGGTTTTATTATTAAGAATTTTCTGAATACAACAAATCTGGGTTCCAAATCTGGAAAACCCGACAGAGAATTAATAGATCTGCAACTCACTGGCTGTTCTGAAGCCAAAATAATGACTGATCCACACCCTCAAATGGGATTTACAGAACTCGGCCAAAATTAGGCCCTAGAAACCCCACCGCTGCCCCTGAAGCCCCCTACGTCAGCCTCTGAAGCCCCTGCATCCCTCAACGCTGGCTGGGAAAGGGTTGCGTTACTCCAGACTGGGTGATGCAGTCCTTACGCTGCTCCTTAGGGTTTCTGCATAACCCTTGAGGGTTTCTAGCTAAATCACGCTGCCCTGGGAGGAACTATGCAACACCTGCATAGCACAGTTGCTGCCCTCTCTGCTGCTACTCTGCTGCTTCTCTACGCTGCCTCTCTGAGCCGATCTCTGTCTCTTGCTGATTCTCGACACTGGAATTAGATCATCCCCTTTGTCTAAATTCCCCTCTCTGCAGCTGAAACACTTCTGAGAATTCTTAGCAAACCCGCCCTAGAATCTCGACAACCATTCTCTTTCTGTGTGTCTTTACTAATGACCCCAAGCCTTTCCTTTATACTTTTCTCGTTGGGAAACCAACAACCATGATTAGATCTTGAATCAATGGCTAAGATAAAAAGAAAGCTTGATCTGTGTGACTTAAGACAATTTCATCAGATGTTTAATATACTTAACTTTAATTTTTTCATTTTCCTAATTTTAGACTTAGGAAATACATTAGAATAATTAAATAATTAAATATCTCCCAAACCAGATGAAATTTGCCAAATCCCTTTCTGGGTCTTGTAGATCAAGTGTACTCTAGTCCCTCCACAAAATTTGGGAGCTAGAGCACGACTGATGCTACCCCAAATACACAAAATCTCAACAGCAACAAGAGTGGGGAGAGTCGAGACCGAGTTTCAACTTCAAGTTTGGTGGGCTGAGAGGCTTAGAAAGAGCCTCCTCTACTAGCCACCGTCAAGTGCAACAAAACATGGGTATTCGACCATGGCAAGCGTAGCAAAACAACGTTTCACGATTTCCGATTTCAGGAAAAACAACGTTTCGCCGTTCACGATTTCAGGGCCAACGCTTCACCGTTCACAATTTTAGCGACAATGTTTCATAGTGGTCAACGTTGAGAGACTAAGAGTAGGGCCTAGGTAGTAGCGGGCCGCGGCGGCTGAGAGCATCAACACCGACGACTTCCAAGACTTCCATTTCAATGGGTGATGGCAATTTCGACTTGGGTGATGGCACAGTGGTTCTACTGACGACGACTTCCATAGAATTAATGAAAGTTATAACAATCCACCTCTTCATACAATGAAACCCATCCCCCCCCTTCATAAGAATTACAATTTTAGTGTTTTATTAAAAAAATTGCGATTTTCTCCAAGGAAACAACCCCTTTTGCCTAGGAAACGACACCTTTCGCCTAGGAAACGAACCCCATTTTGAGGAAAAGACCCCGAAATTTGAGGAAACTACCCCTTCGAAGTTTTCGTGCGTACCTTGTTTTTTGGGAGCTTGGGGAAATGACCCCTAGACGACCCCAAGTCCCCAGAATGCAAGGGAGCGAGGAATCTCGACTCCTAGGTGGGGGTACGCGATCCCATGGAACACTGATGTAGTGCCTTCAAGATGCTTCAATTTGTAGTCCTTCTTTCGTTGAGAAGAGGTAGGGTCTTTGAGGTTTCCTTCTCTTGAGGTGACGATTGTGCGAGGTTCCCAAGAATGCTTCAAGTGTAGAGTCCTTTGAACGAACTAGGGTTTTGAGGTCTTCTTTAGTAACTTCCTTCAAGATGATGATGTAATCCTTGTCCTTGTAGTGCCTTGTGATGAGATAAGTGCTTCTTGATGATCTTTTAGTGCTTCAGCCTCTGAATGTCATGCTTTAAGCCGGCTTTCCTTCCTTGACTCTGTCACCTTAGCTCTGATTCCACGTCGAGAAATCTACGTGAAATCGTTATGAATATTTTATTAATTATTAGTTAGATATAGTTATCTTAGGTTATTAACTGAAAGGGCATGATCAAAGATCATGCCTCTTCACCAAGGGACACCTTGAGGCTGTATTTAAGCCCAGGCGATCCCTCATTGTAATCATCTCATCTTTTCATCATTAATAATATATATTTATCAGTTTTACCAGAGTTTTTATACTCCATTGGTATCGGAGCCATCGCTCTTTGGATCTGTGTGATCACCCAGGAACTGCAATTCCAGAATTGTAGATTTTTAATCAGATTTTCTCAAGATCATAGACAAGACAAGAACAACAGAAAGCCGAGAAGGACATTGAGTTATCGTGGTGGGCATTATATTCCACTGCAGTGATACGGATTAGTGGAACAGTCACCATATTAAAGGCTCAGACCTGTGACAGGTGTAAGTACAGCCTCAGTAACTCGGATCTGTGGATAAAGAACAGCTCAGACAGCTACCTAAGCACGGTTGCTCGGACCTGTGACTCGATCAAATTGAATATTCGACCTGTTTAAAAAAAACAGTGACAAATTCGATCTGTTTAAAAAAATTAGTCATCGTTTTGTTTAAAAAAATTCGATTTGAACAAGTCAACGAGTTTGTGGACGGCTGCATAAATTTTGGACGGGTGGTTTAAATTTGGACGGGTATAATTCTGCAAATCGGGAATAAAGTCGGCCTCTGCCCATTAAACACGCTCGGTCAACAAAGCAAATCGGGGCAAATCCACCATTCTGCAAATCGGGGCTCGTTTTTTTTTTTTAAAACTGGTCAAACAACAGCAAATATACATAAACGGCATCAATACACCAGCAAATATACATAAACGGCAGCAATACACCAGCAATTAAACGGCATCGATACATTGCGGCGATCACGAACAAAGTGTCGCTGCTTCAACTCAGCCGGAGGAAATTGCGGGAGGAATGTTTAAAAAAAAAAATTCGTGGATTGACGCTGCTTGAGGTTTCTGTGGTCTACAGGAATAGGAACAGGCTTGTTTTAAAACAAAAGTCGTGACCTTTGTATCTCGGCGTTAACACCTACCCGTCTGCCGTCTGTCCGCATAACAAAACTTGCGTTAAAAAATAAAATAAAAATTCGTGAAACACTGTGTCGTTTTAAAACGGGACGGCCACATTTGTTAAAAACACGATTTTTTTTAATTATATATAAAATATATATTATATAATTTAATTGATCATTATATATATATATATTATAATTATATAGTTTATTTATATATTATATAATTTCAATTTAATAAATTATATATATATATAACAATTATATAATTAAATTATATATATTATATAATTTTTAATTTAAAATTATATATATATAATAATTATATAGTTTTAAAAAAAAAAATTTATTAATTAATTAATTAATTAAATATTATTTAATTAATTAATTAAAAAAAAATTAATTAATTAAATATTAATTAATTAATTTTAAAGAAAGGAGAAAAGAAAAACTGGCAAAAGAGTATTTCTCACCTCATATCTGTTCAGTATGTCTTTATCTACGATGACAATTGATCAGATCAAAAGCTTAGCAAAGCTAAAACGAAGGGAGGCCACAGAAAAGCTTAGCAAAGCAATGAACAGGATGTCAGAACTCTGCAATAAGCTAAATGATAAAATAGATAAGTTAAGTCAGACACAATCCCTGATATCTCCTGACAGGGAACAAACTCAATAAAACAATGCCACATATTCAGGAAACTCAGAAGAGCATCAGGAAAAAATTGATTTTCCACATCACCAGGAAGATACAAATGTTTGTACACAACAAGTTGTTCCATCCCCAGAATTGAACGAAACATATGAAGCTGATATAACGACAGAAGGTGTTATATCCAAAGCCACTGATATAACAACAGAAGCTGTTGAGGCCTTCGGTGATGAAGCAGATATGGTTGTTAAGAATGAAGCATTTGATGATGAGGAAAAGTTACATCAGACAATAATTGTTGGTAACTTAACTCTAAATCTTAAAAGGAATCACAAAAAATCACCAGAAGAACAAGGAATAGCTGGGAAACATGAAAAAGTATTCCAAGATCTACCCATAAAAGTGCCTTCCGATAGGAAAATCAAACATCCAATAGAAGTCAAGACAGTATCCAACTCTGTCGATATCAGATCTTTTCACTATCCACATCACCAACAGATGGAGCTCGAGAAGATGCTTCACGATCTTTTTAAAATGTGGGACGCAAGAGCTCATCGCTTGAGAAAACCAAACATTCGTCAACATTGTCCATCATTACGTATGCTTTGAGGACAAAGCATCTTAAGAGAGGGGCAATGTTATGAATATTTTATTAATTATTAGTTAGATATAGTTATATTAGGGTTTATTAACTGAAAGGGCATGATCAAAGATCATGCCTCTTCGCCAAGGGACACCTTGAGGCTGTATTTAAAGCCTAGGCGATCCCTCATTGTAATCATCTCATCTTTTCATCATTAATAATATATATTTATCAGTTTTACCAGAGTTTTTACACTCCAGAAACAAGTGTGGGTGATTTCTCTTCTTTGATAGCTGCTTGTGATGTATTTTTACTTTACTTTATTAACTTCTTCTTTTCTTTGTTATTATTAGTGTTCTCTATCATCAAACAACTAGCAAAAACATAATGAGACAAAGGACACAAGATATAGGCGATCAACTGGGGCCAAGACCTCTCTTCAATTGAGAGGAAAACCCACAAGAATTCTTCTCTTCTTATAGACCTTCAATTGACAAATTCCAAGACCTTTTGACCCTTGACCAAGACCCCTCCAAGACCAAGTCAAAGCTTTTCCTTGATGAACTTCTCTTCCTTCAAGTCAACGCTAGTCAAACTTGTTCCACAACTTCAAATTTCGGCCCTAGCTTAGGCATTCGACTTGCTGTTGCAAACCTGCAATTTTGGCTTCTTCTACAGAAACACTAGGTCACACGTGTGGCTTGAAAATGGACAAATTTGCCTCCTTTCTTCTTCGCTTGACTTGACTTCCCTTCTTTGACAATTCAACTTGCTAGAGAGACCTTTCTTGACCCAAAACTCGATTCTTGATGATGACTGCAATTTTGTATTTGTTGCTACTGAAGGATGTCCTAATCCACTTCGCACGTGTGAGAAGAATACCCAAAAACAATCACAGAAACTTGAACTTCTTCTCTTCCTTTTGTCCTCCTCTTCCTCGCACTTCTCCTCTTCCTTGATCGAACTTGAGTGTGTTGTGTGTGTCCTTGAATGAGGCCAAGTGCCCTATATATAGGCTTCCATTCACTTCAAATTAGGCCGACTTGTCATTGTCTCTAGGCCGACTTGTTGCTTGTGTAGGCCGACTTGTTCATTGCATCATGACTTGGTCTTGGAGGGTCTTTTGACTCTAATTTTGACTCAAATAATTTTCTTTCTAATATGTAACATCCCAAGAAGGGTCTTTCGTACATGACAATGACTCTTTTGACTTGTAGACTCAATGACAAGCCCTTGAAGCTCTCAATGGGAGCTTGACCTATAAAAATAAATTTCCTTAAGCATGAAATCCATGCCTCAAGAACAACAATAATAATTTTTTTTTTTTCTCCTTACATCAAATACATAAAATCATGATTACATATGTCATTATGAAGACCAAACCTAGTTACATATTTCAACACACCTGAAATATGAAGCTAGTTCCCTTGATAATACTTGTTACTCAACATTGCTTCATCCTTGGATTTGTTGATAAGCACTAAACTGGTTTCATATTTTTGCACTTCCTCAGGAATTGTCACAGATCATGGTTCTGGAATTGAGCCTTGTTCAACCCCTACCTAAGCCACTTGAATTACTCCATCACTGTATAGCCCATTCACTTAGAAGTAAAGGGACTGATGTGATCCCTGATAGCGAAGGCGTTGTGGAGGACTTGTTAATTGAATTGATCTAAATTAATAACATTGACTTGTGTGCATTAGGCCTTTTATACACAAAAGTAATCCTTGAAACTTCGTGCCCTATTCATAGACATGAAGCCAGTCTGTATTTTCCTAACTTATTTGGATTTGTGTTATTACTTTGAAGATTGACTTGAGAATAAATCCTAGACAAATTTTGATCTGATTTTCTTGGCACTTGCTTTCCTTAGACTCAAGGTGGTCAGCGTTGTGGCTTCAAGGTCTTGAAGTGCCATCATGTTGGGCTAGACATCCTCATCAAAGTGCTAGAGAATTGTCATGGCCTTCCTTAAGGGACAACAAATATACCAGGGAAGCAACATTTGAAACGTACCCTCAAAATCAAGTGATGTCATCATCATAGGTACGTTAATCATAAGCGTATCATAGAGTACCATATCTAATGCAAAGGGTACAAGAGTACTTCACACAAGCATTGTCTTCAAATGTCTTTCTAGCTGATGATTTGTAAACAAATTACAATACTTAGGTATGGGAGGGTGTTCTACGGGCCCTATTAGGTGTTTCCAACTCTAAGGGGACGAATAGTTCATAGATCGACCCATCAATCAATAGGTTCATGTAAGAAGTGGACATGGAAGTGGATAACTTCATGGAAGATGCCACAATCTTGGTACTAGCTTTTGGAGTTTCAACATCTTGAGTGTAATGATTTGCAGAGGGAGCAATCATGGGATGTGAGTTACCCCATTCCTTCCACCTACCTTTATCACCCCTCTTGTACACCTTTTTCTTCAATGATTTTCTTTTTCTTTTTATGCATAGCTTGGGTTACAAATTCATTTGATGCATGTAGAGCTCAGGTTAGGCTTTTTTTCCACACACTATAAATTTGTCCCAACCATCATTTGAATTTTAATATTCCTTTTCTTGTGTGGTTATGTATGCTTTTAACTTTCTTTCAGCTGCATCAAACTCTTAAAGGAAAATGTTTTTAGGCGCTTGCTCAAAAATGAAGATAAAAAGGAACCATTACTAGTGACAAATAGCAATCAACTTGAAGAATGTTCATTCAAGAAGTAAGCTAGATGAGTATTACACACTGACCGTAGCATTGTTGGATGGATTTGAGGCATAGCTATCTGTAGCTCATCATAGGACTGCTGGTTTGCAATCTGAACAAACAGGAGAATTTTTCTCCTAGTGGTTACCCACTTGAGTGGGTAATAGGGACAACTATCTATATTTGAAATTATGAGGAGTTTGGGCACAAGGTAAAAAATCTAGTGAAGGGAATGGTGAATTGGCTTTGTAAGCATTGGATGCAATTTTGTGTGAATTAAGCCTAGCTCCTTTGGCTATAGTCATCAAATTGGGTGACAATTCCAAAGGAATGCCATGAACTTGTGATGTGCTGGGGTAGATGGTGGGTTGTGGAAGCATAAAGTGAATTGATTGCCTTGAGGGAGTGTCACTGATGTCAAATGTCATTTATTGAGTGTGACTATATGCTTTTCCTCCAGAAGGTTTGAGGCAGTCATTTTTCTTTTTCTTAACAATGTAGGGTTACTTAGCTAAGCACAAAGACTTAGCCATTGCTTTCCTTTGATATTTGAGTAGGATTGCACCTATCTTTGCATCCATATTTGTTGCTTGACTATTCCTTGCCTGCCCTTGTCTTGTCTTGTTATTCTCTCAAGAGGGAGGTTTGTAACAACCATAAAGTGCTCGTTGCAATGAGGTGGAGTGTAAAGTGATATGGGACTTTGGGATCCTCTGTTCTGGGCTTGTCCTTGTGTTGTCTTGTGCTGCTCTAAGGGAAGGGGAAGCGTTGTCGCAATGATAAAGTGCTCTTTTCTATGAGATGGAGTGTAAAGCGACACGGGAGCCTTTGTTCTACAGGGGCTGATTATTCTTCTGTTATAGTCACGTCCTTTAGTGGTGTTCTAACTTTTGTACGTGGCAGAATTTTGGAGGGGTCTGCAATGGAAAGCTTAGAAGCTGGCCACATATTTTTCTCAACGTTTGTAGACCATTCACTGCACATAGAATGCATGCCATGTATGAAACTTACACTAAGAAATTGTGTAGGCATGCACAACATACTAGCATTTACCGTCAATTGTTTTTTATTTTGTGCTTATGTTTTAAATGTTCAAAGGTCGGAGCACCAACAAGGTTCTGAATAATGGAATGCTGATTCTGTTCAATTCTGATTTTTTTTTGTTGACTAGCTCATTTGGGAAAATGTCTTCATTATTGGAATTTTGAAGAATGCATTTATTGTTTTTCCTCACTAATGTTACCTATTTCATAGGATTTTTTTGTATATGCAAGTGCTGCATATTGCACATGTTGGTGGATGGTATATCTGTTAGATTAATTTAAATTTGCAGTAGGATATGAGTCTCACAGTTGGTTATTCTCGACTTCTGTCACTACAATTGGCAATTTTGCTAATTTCTACTATTACTTTACTCCATTTTTACCACCTTCTTCAAATGAGTCTTAAGCCTTGAATGTTGCATTTCCAATTCATTATATTAATTTGTTGATATTTCAATATGTATTTGCAATTGAAATCCTGACTGGGCAATTGTAGTTAGGATTTGGTGGCAGTTGCCACTAAAAAGCTTTTATTTTCGTAGCATGCAGGAAAAATAGTTGATGGGGGATCAAAAGAGTTGAATTGTGGCAATTTGAAAATTCCATGTTGTTGTAAATATTCTGGTGGATGCCTCTTGTAAATTGATAGTATTTATTGTAATTTTAGGTTCCATCTCAATTTTTAGCTTTTAAATTGGAGTTTCCTCCACTAACTGGTTTCTTTTTTTAAAATGTTAAGTTGAATTGCTCATTGTTCTTTCATCTGCATTATAATGATTAAATATGCAAATTGCCACTATTTGGAAATATCTTGGATTAGCCTTTATATGTAGCGTGTCACAAATTTTTTCACATCCCATTGTTTTAATTGGAAATTATATAGAACACAAAGTAGCCAATAACATTTGAGTTTAATGCATGCACAAGAGAGTTAATAGAACTTGTATACCGTGTTATATAGGTAATTAGGAGACAAGGTATTCAAAATTGCCGATCATTAGTTCTTGGCATGTAGGTTGGAGGGCACAAGCATTTGTGTATTGGACTATGGTTTGGGTCAAATTTCTTATGGCTTAATTTGCTTAATGTTGCAATTTGCTTCAAATTAATGACTAACCTTTCATAGTGTCTATGTCTATGTAGGGACGAGGAACTCCCGCTTATTGTTGCTATTGATCTGCAGCCCATGGCTTCCATAGAAGGTGTGATACAAGTCCAAGGAGATATTACAAGTGCTCGTACAGCTGAAGTGGTAAAATAATCTCTAAATAATTGTTTTGTTTGATAGAAATAAACACAAATACATAGGTGGATAATGCAAAATAGAATAGAGAGAGAAATGTAGTTGGATGATGTCATTCATGGTGTAAGTCATATACATAGGTGAGAAAGGGTTTTACGTTGTGCAGGTTATGTAACTCCCAATCATAACTTATGATTAATACCTTAACTTAGAACTAAGACTTCATTATCTATTTACGACATAAATTACTGTAATAACAAGAGTACATATTAATGACCATTGTAATACTTTAACACCCTACCTCATTTGTCATGCTGTAACACACACATTGCTTATCTCTAAATTTATAAACTTATATGGAACGGGGAGGTTTGTTGACAATATTTGCACTGTGCTCTTGTGTTGTACAATATTGCAGTTAAATTTGTCTATCTTATACAAGCTGTAGATGGTAATGATAATGTACTATCACATGCTTTATGTTCTCATGGAAGACATGATTCTTTTCTAGCGTTGTTCAACACTCTTTGGTTATGACCACAAAGAATAGTTGGATCAACTTGTTCAACTTTCAAATCAGCAAGTATTCTTCTTAGCCAAATCTCTTCAAAAGTTGTTTTCATTGCTTCCGTGTGCTTTGCTTTGTCAGATTACCAGTTAGTCTGTGTCTCCTTCACCTTCAGCAGTACACGCAGGTTCAGAATTGCGCCATTGTACCTGCACAGTAGTTGAGGGCAGCAGCAGATATTATGGCTTAGAGCCCTATTTTTAGCCGTTCCTATTGTTGGACAGTTTTAGATTTTCTATTTGCTTTTATTTATTTATTTATTGTAAATTTGTCTTATATCACAGAAGAAAATTTACGTGGTAACTGAAAAAATGAACTGGAAAACCTAAAAGAAAAATGGAAGGGTATCAGCGTAGAATCATATCCGAAAAATGGAAGGGTATCAGCGTAGAATCATATCCGAAAAATGGAAGGGTATCAATGTAGAATCATATTCTCCTCATATGAGCAATTAAGGCACCAATACAGTCAGAGTAAGCTACAGTACTGAACTCTTTGGCATCCTAAAATAGGATGTATCTTTTGGCAGACAACTGCATACATTCCTCTGCAGAAATGACCTCATCAGAAAAACCATACTTGCATCAAAGCTTTCTGATTGTCAACAGAGCCGATATCTGAATACAGTCCGAAACTCTCAAAAGGTGGGGCAAAACCAGGGATCCTGCTTCCCCAAGAAGAGCTGCACACCAATAAAGTTGTCCATTATGTAGAACAAAATGATGGTCCTGCGACAACCTCCAGCATACTTTAGAAAAACTACGGTCCCATAAAAGATGCTTCAAGGTCTCTGAATGATGACAAGAGGGGCATAAGCCATTTGACAGCCCGCTCTTGGCAACTGGCAAACTTTGGAGGGCAGCCCTTGATAAAAAACCAACCAAAGAAAGACCTGAAGCTTGTAGCTCAAACCAGTGTTACATTTATCATCTTGGCAGATACATTGCTGAGGGCCGGGAAACCTGAAAAAGTAAAATAATAATTATTTTAATTTTTTTAAACGTTTAAAGCAACAACATGAATAAACATTGCTACATAAATATGAAAATAAATCTGAATAAGATATATAAGATGTCAAGTGGTACATCACATATTGGTACTGAAATATGATAGGCTGATAGCTTTGAGTTGTTAGTCCTGTTGTCATTCAGATTGTACAGGCATTGCGACAATGACTCAGGGTAGGGGCTGTCACTCTGATCCCTTCCCTCTCCGTTCCAGCGGTCTCCCAACAACAGGCTATGGGGGGTAGTCCCTAAGAAATGTGAGAATGCAAGACTCGTTGGCAACCAACAAGTCTGGGAGATTCGATTGAATGGCCTAGCCACTTGGTTGATTTTAACCACTTGGTTGATTTTAACAAGTTTTAAAGGTTTGATTAAATTTATATATGAGATCAATGCCTTATGGAGTCAACTACTTGCTTTAGATCGATAGGAGACCAAATGACTAGATGAACAACCGTTGCTTAAGGAATGCATATCTATCCTATGCTCAGTTGCACGAAACGGGGCAACGAAAACGAGTTTCCGAAACGGGAAGCAATACGAAACGCGACCTCCCCAAATTTTGGAAATGGGGAAACACAGTATATATATAATTTAAATTTATATTAGAATTTAGGACATTTAAGAAATGTTATGTGAAATCATACAAGTTTGAAACATACACGATAAATCATAAATTCAAAGCATAAACTATTACAAGTTACAACACATTTACTCATGAATGATCATTGATAACAGACACAATGAAAATAGCAATATCGGAATATGCAAAACCAGCCTTTATTATATATCAAAATCTCAAAATCAGCCTTTATTATATATATGAGGCTGCATGTACAATAAATTCAAAAGAATAATACTCATTATCAGAATCCTCATCAACTATAGCAACAGAAGCATGCTCAACAGTGGATGGTGTAGCTAAAGAAGATGTTTGGCCAATTCCACTTCTATGATCCTGGTCCTCAGTATTCAAGGCAACAAGAGAGAGATCCAAATCAAGATTTTCTGGATCCACATCCCACTCCTTAGAAGGACCATTGCCATATTTTGGACCCCTACGAGATGCAAGCCGAAGGTTGGAGTGCACATAAACAAGATCCTATGCCTTCTTTGAGCTCAACTGTTGCGCTTCACAGAATGAATAAAACCATAGGTGCTCCAATTCCTTTCTGCTGATGAAGAGCTTGCCACTTGTGAAAGGAGGCGAATGGCAAGGTGAAGCACTACTCTCTTCCTCCTTTCTCCTCTCCAAAATCGCTCTTCTCCAAGTGAAACGACTTGCTCAATTCGTGTGATGAGAGAATGAGGCAAATCCCCTTTTTATAACTTTAGAGAGCCATCTAGAATCATCCAAGACACAAATAAAATGAATAAAACAATAATACATTGCACATAAACAAGATCCTATGCCTTCTGTGAACCCAACCTGTTGCGCTTCACAGAATGAATAAAACCATAGGTGCTCCAATTCCTTTCTGCTGATGAAGAGCTTGCCACTTGTGAAAGGAGGCGAATGGCAAGGCAAAGCACTACTCTCTTCCTCCTTTCTCCTCTCCAAAATCGCTCTTCTCCAAGTGAAACGACTTGCTTAATTTGTGTGATGAGAGAATGAGGAAAATCCCCTTTTTATAACTTTAGAAAGCCATCTAGAATCATCCAAGACACAAATAAAATGAATAAAATAATAATACATTGCACGAGCCCTAAAAAACAAAATAAAAATAAAAAAACAATGCTGTTTTGGGAGGAAATGCGGCCGTACGGCCGGGAAACGCGTTTCTGACCGTATTGGCAACGTTTCCCGTACGGGAAATGTACCAGTATGGCCGGAAACACGTTTCTCGGCCGTACGGTACGGGTTTCCTTGTTTCCGTTTCGTTTTTTGCCTGAAATGGGTGTGGGGAGGATGTTTCCTGCAACTTAGCATAAAACATAAAACATTTAGAAGATATATCATCAAACATTCAAGTAACTTATCTAGCAAGTGAGCAACTGTCAACGTGAGTCATGTCTAAAATTCAAATAATAATCTTTACAAAATAGGCCACTTGGCCACCACCACATTGAACTAGGAAGAGTAATACAAAAATGTTCAAATTCACAACAAGAGTCTACAAGTCTAATCTATGACAAAAGTAGTAAGTTGTGAATATATCTACTAATCTCTCCTTCTTCCACCTTGAACATGACGTGAGCCTCCACGTGCTGGTAATGAAGAAGATGGTGGCTCTGGAAGTTGTGGCAGTGACTCTGGAACTGACGAAGATGAAGACCCTGCAGTTGGTGTTGAAACATGGAACTTGAGGGACCAGATGGGGATGGCATCTCAACTCGATCATCATCATCCTGGATAAGAGCATCCTTCAATTGATCTAATGGAAACTCTCCATCCTCCAATTGGGCTCCTCTGGATTTCTGTCCCAAACCTTAAGGTCTTTGTTAGTCTTTGCATCATCACAGTAATGGGACAACAATCACAAGTTGTAGTGAACATAAACCAAGTTCTCTGCCTGGTCTAAATTTAACTTCTTTTTAACACTGTGGATGAAAGAATAAGAGCTCCTACACGTCTTTGCAGAAGAAGTGTTTACCACGTGTGATAGCACTTGCAATCCCAAAGTTTGTAGAAGTGGAGTAACACCTCCATGCATGTTCCACCACTCAAGAGACGGAAAATTCTCTCGATCTCTAATTGCATGCATGCTCCCAAATGGACTAGTGCTAAGCATATAGTTGCTCAAATGTTTCCTTACCATTGTAACGTTCTTCTCATCGGGGACTAATTTATCTAATGCTTTCATATAACCAGATAGAAACTCTGGATCTAGGTGAGGTTTTTTGCTCCTCCCCCAGGTGTTGGTGTTGAAATCCATGATGGATGATAGTATTTAGGTGTCAGAACATATGCTAAGGCATGCAATGGAACGTTTAGCATATCCCATCGTTTTTCCACCTTTGCATGAATATAATTATACAAGGTGATATCTCTTGGCTCAACAATGTCTTTAATCTGCCTCAACATGCTATCCATTTGCTCATACACCTCCCCAATTATTGGTCAATCTGAATCTGCAAACTTGATCATGTAATAAATTGGTTTGGTGAATTGCAAAACATATTTAATCTTGTGACCAAAAGTAACTGTCAAGAATAGTGTCCTTGGCTACAATAGCACCATCTCTATCAGTGTTAATTTCCTCCCATGATTCAGAGGTCACCATATTATGTAAAACTTGTCTCACCTTCACTAGCCGCCTATAGGTGAGGTAATAACTTCCAAATCTTGTTTTTGCAAGTTTAAGCAAATGCAACTTGGAGTAAGTGCCATAAAATTAGTTTACCCTTGTATGCCTTGTGATAAATTTAATGAGTTGCTTCCCTCTCTTCTAAAGGTCATTAATCCATCCACATTCTTTATGCTTCACAATATCATGCATTAAAAGGTTCAATGTGTGCACCAAGTAGCCAAACCAAGAGATGTGTGGATGAGTACGCTCAATAATTTTTCCTGCTACCTTACAATTTGCTGCATTATTAGTGATCACTTGAACCACATTATTAGGACCAACTGTTAGAAAATCGGAAAGGCAGAAATAATTTCTTATACATGATAATTATTTGTGATATTCTTATGATCTTATTAACTTCTTGTGGTCTTCTTTTATCTTAATTCATCAAGAAATTACCAAAATAGTGGCACATGGATCAAGAACATCAGATATAAGAAAACAACCAAGGCAAAACCCCACTCTAGGGGAAAACCCAGTAAGAATTCTTCCTTCAATAGTTTTCCTGAGATAATCCAAGACTCTAGACTTAGACAAAGAATTCCTCCACACCAAGTCAGCCCTCTCTTTGATACAAAATTTCGACCTTTTAGCAACAACAGCAACACTATGATGCAACACTTATCTTCGACCTAACAACTTCGATCTTGATGCAATGAATTCGATCTTGATACAACACCTTTACTTGAAGCAGCAAAAATTGGTAGCAACAACTTCGACTTAGCAGTGGCAACTTAGACTTAGCAGCAACTAGAAACAACAACTTCGATGTAGCAGTAGGGACTTCGATCTCCTTAGAAAGACCACACGTGTGAGAGATAGATGGCTTAAAACTTCGATTTTGACCTAATCTTCCTTCTTCCTTAACCTCACACTTCGTTTAGCCCTCCTCCACTTATTTCACACTTTTTCCAGCTTCCTTTTAGATATCGAACTAGTGTGTGTGAGTGAGCTCCAAATGAATTCAAACTGCTTCAATATATAGGCTTCTGGTGGGGTCGAATTTTGCCTAGATTGAGGCCGACTTGGTGTGGAGGTGACATAATTCATTTTTGACTAAAAAATAATCCTTTTTACAGGATTCAAAAGCCCAAGAAGGGTCTCTTTAAATGTACAATGACTCTATTGACTCAGAATAAATCCTAGAAGTCCTCAGTGGGGATTATGACCTAAAACATGATGACCCAAGCATGAAACCCATGCTTTAATAAGTCATAATTATAATAATAAAATTTTCTTTTCATTCTTTTGATAAGTACATTCCATAATGACTCAAATACATTTATGAAGACCGAACCTAGTTACATTCTTCAACGCCAACATCTTTGATTGATTGCAATAGGAGATCTATAATGCTTTGGGCAGTTGCATTGACGAAGGAAGAGTCATGGGATGTAATAAATACTGCACCACTAGCAGAAACACCAAGAACAAATATCAAATGTTGGTTTCTAACATTTGTCCACCCATTTGATACAATGGATACCCCACAATCCACCCACTCATTTGTAAAACGTGTCAAAGCTCTTTGAACCTTTGCTTTTTCTCTTTCTAATAACACTGTTCTAGCTTTGTCATAGTTGGGGCTCTTGTATCCTTTTGGGGCTTCATTGATGGCCTTAACCATATCATGCCAATAGGGAAAGCGAAGCACATTGAATGGTACATTGCAAGCACAAAGAAACTAGACTATCTTTGCATCCAAATCATCCGTCCCAACAACATTAAGGAAATTCCCTATTGTTCTTCTACTTCCAGAGGTTGCAGAAGTACCATGAGGAGATGAGCTACCAAATCTAGAGGTTGCACTTGATTCAGAATGAGTTTTTTGTTTCTTGTTTTTTTGTTGTGCAACCTCCTTTATTTGGATGTATTTTCTTCTTTGTTCAGCTGAAACCTTTGGGAAAATTGCTATCCCCACAACACTGGTTTGTGCACTCTCAATTTTGAACCTCTATGTTATATATCTGTGCAACAACTCGACAAGTCGATGAGTGGAATAAGACAGGTGAATACATCGATTTTGGGAATATTATCGACACATTTCATTTGTTGAACTTGAGTTGTTGACAAAATGGCTAGATACATTGATTTTTGGCTATGTTGCCAGGAAACGTGGGTGCAGGTGCGGGGACGGGGACGAGGACGGGGACGACACTTTTTGAAACAAGGTGCGTGGGTTCGTCGGGGGTATATACTATATATATGTGTGTGTGTGTGTGTGTGTGTGTGTGTGAATTTGTATAAAACAAGAAAAATAAAATATTTTTTATTTAAAAATTAAAGTTTAAACTTCAAAGATTTAAACATGCACATCATTGAACATTCAACATTCACATAATGATATATCATATCAGTCTTGACTCTTCAAATAAATTAAAATTGATAATACATTGAAATTTCAAAATTTCAAAATTTCAAAATTTCTTAATAGATTAAGATAGATTGAAGAGTGCAATGATTATATGAGTTCCCACTGTCACTACTAACAACAATGTATGCCCTAATGATATAGAAAATTACTGTTGAAAACACTACAATCATAGTAAGAATGTCTTTGTCACAACATACCCATCAAAAGATGATACTTGCATCATGGTAATGCCATCCAAGTGAAGCTACTATACAAGTAACAAATGACAACATTCTGAAAACTTCCTTTGCAGGACTTTCCCATGCAGTTAGAATCAACTGAACATGAGCATCTACAATTTCATCAATTTTAAAGACTATAGTGTCAGCAATTATTTTCACTTATAACACTTTAGATATAGAAGGAAGATGAATTAAACACACCCTTTTTTCCTTGTTCCTTGTGCATGTATCCAGTAGTCTAATCTCGAATCAACAGCCTTGGTATTTGGGTGCATTAATATTGTGCCTTCTTTTCTTTCAGGGATACCTAAGCATATGGGGTATTGGTTGTTAGTGAACACTATCTGTTCAACTAAAATTTTCCATGTTGAACCCACTTTTAGTTGCAACTGTAACTTTGCAACTACACTTACTAGAAATGTGTGCAGTCTTCCAGTTTCCTCGAGATTTTGTATTCTTTCATTCCCTTCTCTGATTTCATGAATTTGTCAAGTTCCTCCTTCATCTCTATTAATGAATTCAAGTTGCTCACTTAATAAGTGGGTGAGGTTGTTGCTTGTTGTGCCGAGGGTGAGGTTGTTGTTTGCTGTGTTGAGGGTGAGTTGTTGTGCGGTGAGGTGAGGTAACGATTGCTGTGGGTTGCGGAGTCCGAGTGGGTAAGTTTTAACAAAAAAAAAAATCGCAATAAGAATAGTCGAGTCATATTTAATTTTAATTTTAATAAAAAAATCTTAAATTTTAATTTTAATAGCGATTAGTAATAGTCGAATTTAATAAAATAAAATAAAAATTTAACCAAACTTGCCGCCGAAGAATCCGAAAAGAACTCGTTTTTGGGGTTCTCCGTCCCCAAATTAGCAAAAGAACCTTGATTTTGTGTGGGAAGTCTCAGGTTCTTCCATGAAGAACCGGGTTCTTTAGGGTGCTTCTGAGAAATCAAGCACCCGAGACTTGGGGACGGAACTCCGCACGGGTTCTAGGAACTTACCCCCGGGGTATGGGAACCAGGTAACGTAGATTTTGGGAATATTGTCGACACATTTCATTCTTCATCTTGTCTTGAAGATGGATCCCCGTTAGGATTTGAAATGTCGACCATCGTTTTATAACAATTTGGATAATCCGGAGAGTCCTTAAAACAAAAATGGCTAGACTTACTGATTTGTTAGAATTATTAAATACCCTAATACATTCCATTGTTGATGGTATGTTAAAAGTCAACAAAGTCACTCTCATAGACATTCAGACCTATTTGCAAAATGCACAAGATAAGATTAAATTTTTGCATCTTGAGTCACAACTATAGTGAGATGAGTTACAATGGAAGAGTTTTCATTTTGAACTTGTTTTTGTTTAGAACAATCCCCTTTTTCAGTCTGAAGTTGACTCCCATCAACAACTAGAAAGTAATTAGATCAATAAGATTGAGGTTGATTGTGTTAAAATTGGAAACTAGGGCCAAATTGCACGTTGGTCTCCTCAGTTGATGGATATAATCATTCCATTGAATTCCTCTTTTCGAGAGGACCAAAATCGATCTAAAGATCATAAAATTTGGACAAGGAAAATATTTGTTTATTTAAAAGGAAATTCGATAAGTTATGATTTCGTTTAAGCTAGAAAAATTGAAAATTCAAATTTCAAATTTGCCTCCAAAATTTTCAAGGTTGGCCTTCCCTTCATCTTATATAGATAGAGGAGCCTCCCATCTCATTTAGATCATCAGTTGAGGAATTATCCTCGGTGGCAGCCACAACACATGAAGACCTAGGTCGAGGAAACAAGAGGTATTGGAAGTCTGTTTGTGGGTCCTAAGTTCAGCAGAGGCAGGCCGAAGCATATCTGTTCAACTTGTGGGCATCATTTGGGTATGTTCTTCCTGATTAGATAGGCCGTAAACCCTGAGGTTATTATAGGAGCATGTGGGCCTACTCTGGGCATCATTTGAGTTTGTTGTGAAGGACGGATAGTAGCTGGAGGCTGTCACAATAATTTATGTAAGCCACTGGCCTATAGTCATACGAAGGCCAAGCTTTATACACTTGTAGTAAGGATAGCCACCGGTCCTTATGGCAGACTGTTGGCCGCAATTGTTAGAGGAGCCTTTGTCAATGTCAAGGAGGCTAGAATAGCTCTATGCATGCTCAGCTCAATCACGTCATTAGGAGGATTCTTTATGCAGTCAACAATAGGTTGTGAGCAACCCTAATCATCTATCCCTCTTCTGTAGCAAGTAAGCAGTGCATGCAAATTATAGATCCAGATTGATCACTCATTTGTTTAAGGGTAGTCATGCTTGAATCATTGTACTCTCTCTCTCTTTGCTGAATATTCTGATATATGATATAATGAAGAATTGACAAAGGGTTTTCCCCTTCTTGGGGTTTTTCCTTGGCTTGAGACATTTCCTGTGTTCTCATGTCTTGACTTGTCCTCTGTTTATATTGTTTATGTTCTTTCATTCGTTACAACCATGTCTAAGGAAATTGCTAATGGATTAATGGGCACATGGTGTAACTAATCTAAGCAAAGAACATGTTAACTCAAAATTAACAGATTCAGATGTAATACCCATTTCAGGAGCATATATGCATAAAGATGCAAAATTTTTGTTTGAACTTCGTAAGCCCATCATCAGGCCTTGGGAAGAACTTGTCAACAACAAGCACATAATCAGTGTTGGATATGACAAGGAGGTTTCTCTTCACACTCCAGACTATTCTAGGCCCATTCAGTTTCATAGTGTTGGGTTTCTACTTGACGATTCATCTTCACGTGTTCCAATTCTTGCTCCTCCTTCACATTCACAACAGATTGTCAAATGCCAACATTGTGACAGAGTTGGCCATGTGAAAGATCACTGTTTTCATCTTCACCCTTGTAAGCATTGTGGTCAGACCACTCATCATTCAAACAAATGCTTCAGAAATAAGCCTCCTGCAAGAACGAAGATTCACCTTTGATGGATCGCTTCTTGGCAATGGGCTTCAACATGCAAGAAGATATGTTAGCCATATTTTAAAATTTCTTCTAGAGTATTTAAAATTCCTGCAGCTGAGTTTTCTTCATCTTCTCACCTTGTATTTGACAAGGGGGAATTGGTGGTTATCTACAAGTTTCAAAGATAAATCAAGCAAGCCTGAGACACAACTTGAACCTACTACCTGAGCCTCCAGCCAGAGACAACCATACCCAGATTTAGAGTTGTATCCAGAGACAAAGAAGCCCCTAAGCATGCCTTTGGTTGGTAGCCTTCCTTAAACCACCACAGGTTGAAGACCTCCCTTTTTCCAGGTTGAAGGTCTCCCTCTCCAAAACATTAAGGAGCACTTCCTCTAGCAAAAGACTTCAACTTCTTGCCAGATTTGGCAGAGTTTCGAGAATCGCACTAAGCGTTCGAGGTTGAGACCCAAATGGTCTCCCTTTTCCAAACAATAGGGAGCACTTCCTCTAGTAGAAGACTTCAACTTCTAGCTAGATTTGGAAGAGTTCCAGGAACTGCACTAAGCGTTCCAGTGTTGGTTGTCATCCTTAAACCATCACTGGTTGAGACCTCGAGTTCTCCCACCTTGTGCTATCATTTCAGAGAGCACATTCAACATATTGTTGCCATGCATTGTTGTATTTTGTAGTATAGCTCTCTTCTTGGACTTGTATATACCGCTTCGGATTAAGGGGGGCACTGCTAGACACCTAATCCACTAAGGGTTATGATATGGAATGTGAAAGGGCATTGGGGTCCAAGAGACCACTTGGAATATGAAAACCAAGGGTAACAATACTGTATAAATGTGTATATCATTGTGAATAATATGCAATTCAACGTTTTATCTTTCATATCTTGCCTATCTATTTGTGTTGTTTAACAATTTAACAAATTGGAGCTTCATAATGTCATTTCTTCATAATCTTCTAATGACTTAATCATGAACCAGTTCATAATAAAGTGCGTCGTCACATAAATGATAACACTTCATAATAAAGTTACCATCAACCACATGTCACTAAGTCAAAATGAACTATAAGATAAATTAATACCTGATGACCAAATTAGGGCGTCGATATACGGTGTATATGGCTGTATCATTTATTTGTGTTTGCTCATATATTGGTGTTACTATAATTTCTTTCTTTCCTTCCCTATGCCTAAAATTCCATTTTCTTTGGGCCACTTACAACCTCTCAAAGTTTGGCTTAACTTTGAGAATTATGCCTTAAGAGTTTTTGGTAAATTCCAACTATGGGTTTTTGTTTGAAGTGCAGCTATCAACCCGTCATAAATATGTAATTGGGATAACTTTGAGGAGCCATATCTTTGTTTTGGCACAAAATTTCAAAAATCTTTATTATCATAGAAATACTTGAAATATTTATCATAATTTTCCAATTCTGTTATGATCTTTATATATTTCATGGAAACAGCGTTGATTCTTTGAAATAGACTTGTGCAAAAGAATATGTTGTCGAAAAGGGGATGTTAGCCACTAAAGTTTTACTAGATTGGTGATTGTTTTATGATTATTTGCTTTTAATCTTGTCTCTACTGCTGTTTGGTTCTATGACAGTGAGAATTCCCCGATTCATCAGCTTTTTTCAAACATTACACTGGCTATATGAAAGATTTGTACACATTTTTTATCACAACAATGTTAATATTTGGTCACCTGCGGATATTCTTTCTTTCTTTCTTTTATTTTTGTCTATATAGCTTTTATTCTAATTAGTATCTTTCACTATTTTTTTTTGGCATTTTTTCTTGTAGGGCTATATTTTTGAGATTCTAACTGCCTATTTTGTGATAACAAGATATTCTAGGACGTTATTTACAGCTCATCTTGAATCAGCTTGATAATGGCATACCTGTGGTTCAATATAATAAAATCCTAGACATTGAAAGGTTTTATGTCTCATATGATTATAAATATAAACTACTTGTTGCAAAAGTAGCTTATGTCATAGTCAATGATAACATTTTTATCTTGCTTAGCATGCATCAAACGTGAACTCAACATCTAATAATATGCACAATTTCTCTTGATGAGGTATTTTAGTGAAAGTGAAGTTTTTATCTTTATTTTCCAGAAAAATAATTTTACCAACCCTTTCTGCACGTAAGTGAGGAACAAGGAATTTGGTACCATGTGAATGCAATTAGGTGGACTTCACGCCTTCTTCCCCTAGTTTCCACATGTAGGATGGTATTAAGCACCAGGAATAATTGCCGGTATACCCACAGAACTCAGTGGGAATGGATCTAGTGTCCTCCCTGGGCATTATGCCTTAGTGGAAAGGGTCAAACCAATTGAATTATCTCTTGGGGCTTGGTGAAAGTGTAGCTATCATAAAGTGGGTGCATACTCATTGTAGCAAATAAATAGAACCTTGAAATCTCTATATAGTATATGCAAATTATGAAACAGAAAAACCTATTTGAGAAGTATCAATATGAATTGAAATGAAATTAATGTCCAGTAATGACCAAAATAGGTCAAAGGGATGTGAACAGACAAATAATAATGGAAAAATAAATTGTTTAGGGCATCTCCTACCTAAAAGAAAAAAAGGTAAAATTACATAGCTGCAGATAAAAGTGGGCTACACCCAGAATGGGTAAATTCTTGTTAATGGCATGAAGTACTACCATGTGAAACAAAGTAAAGAGCAAGCTGTGCCACGACAAAGAGAGGAAAGCACCCAAACGCTGATACCGTCACCTGTAGTAATCCTTAACCTTTAAAATTGAATCACAAACAAGTTATTCAGAGAAATATAGTTGCAGTAAAGCAGATATGAGAGACAATGAGATTAAATGTGTGGAATATGACCCTTCTATTAGTGATTTCCAAAAGAGAGCAATGTTCACAGGCCTCTTCGTGGGGGCAACTATTGAAAAAGGTAACTAGGTTAGGTTTTCATAATAAATTATATTTATGTTTTCAAGTAAATGATAAGAGGTTAACTAAGACGTCATGTTGCACTTGTCAAAAACCATGCTATGTCGGCCCTCATCGAGTTAATGGAACTCGGCTGCTGGAATATACCTGTCGGCTTAAATTAAAAGGAACACCCTTTATATATAGGCTCACGTGGGCAGCTTCCAATGAATACAAGTGTTTACGGATTCCTTTGTAGATTGTGGATAAGCTTGAAGCCACCATTACAGGAAGTATTTACGGATATCAAGAAGAGACTGGGTTTATATAAATAATACAGTGCAGTTACCACAGCAGAACAGTGCGATTACCACAGCAGATTGGTTCAATCAAATGCGGGTATATATATATATATATATATATATATATATATATATATATATATATATACGAAGAACAGTGTGGTTACCACAGCAGAGACCGGGTTCATATATATATATATAAGAAGTGCGGATACCACAGCTTGGACAGCATAAATATATATACAAAGATAGCGTGGAAATTCCTGCAGACTTCAGTGCGTACATATAAAGAAGAACAGAAGTGCAGAAGACAGATAACACAAGCAGTTATTGAGAAGAGAATTAAGTCAAACGTTGCCCTGCTGAATTTACAACAGCAACTTCTTATGAGCAAAGCTCCAATTACAATAACAAGATTTGAATAAACATTACCTGGCCTTCAAGTTCTATAAATAGCAAATTTTAATTTGTGGTCCCATTATTAGTTAGTATCAACCACCTAGATGGCCTTATTTAATAATACAACACTTCTACATTAATTAGCTACCCACAAACTATATAATGGGCCTCAATATTGCCTTGTACATTAATTGACTAACTCCAACTACCTGGAAGAAGGGATGTTAGGGTAGTACCCTAACATTGCCACTCTTAAATATCAAACAACCAAAGCAGTTCAATAGACATGCATTAAGGAAGTCATGTGTAGAAAAGTATGGATTATACTATAGATACATGCATGGAGTGTTAAAGGTTCTTTGGTTTATACTGGAAATTTTAGGGGCACTGTCATTTTTAACAACTCTGGTTACACAAGTTATATGGCAATCACATACTTGACCAACAACAAAAGATCAAGTTCACTTCACAGGTACAATTTGCCTTTAATGAAAAACAATTGGAAAATTTCAACTATCTGGTTGAATTACAAAGATTGTATGTTTGAATTAGCTACTAAATATCTGCATTGATGTAGTCTTTTTTGAAAACAGTCTAGGAAGCAACATTGTGAATTTGAAAAGATTTGTTTCACCGGATAGGTGGCTCTGCTCAAATCTCTTCTGATCAATGATAACGGAGACACGAGTGCAAGATGCTTATTATATGAAAGCATAATAGATGGTATTGAGTTACAATTAATTAGTTTCGAGTTTGATGATAGGTGGAGGGAGTTAGAACTCCAGTCATAATATACAGCATCATATTCATTTTTCTTTCGCAAAGAGGGTTTTTAGATTTCCCAACTCTATTGGATTGCTCTATATTTTGTTATGACCTTCATACATCTTATATGAATATCAAGGATATGGGCAAGATGTTTCATATTCTGTCATGCTTAGATTGGAAACTAATTTATCTTTACAGGTCATCAAACACTTCGATGGATGCAAAGCAGATTTAGTAGTCTGTGATGGAGCTCCTGATGGTAAAAGAAACAGGACTATCAACTTGTTTTTATTTCTTTAGCAGAACTCATACTATTTTGATGCAACTTTTCATGAGAGGATTTAACATTCGATATGTAATGTAGTATTGGTCTGTTATTTGTGCAGTTACTGGACTTCATGACATGGATGAGTTTGTACAATCACAACTAATTCTAGCGGTGAGAATTATTCCTTGAGTCATATTTCCTTGAATCAATCCTCTGCAATCATTTGCTTTAGTACACTTTTCACTCTTTTCTTGGTTTATATTTGTACTTGAGCAAAAACAATTTTTTTTCCGGACAAAAGCTAGGCACTAGTTATTTTTTCAAGTTATGCCCTTTTGCAAATTAGGTGGTGAAATTCTGGAGAACCTAGAGTTATACCAGGATCCAGGTCTATTGTAGCTTTTGGCCCAATAGGTTAGATATCAACTGTGGCAGTAGGACAAGTTCAAGGCTAAAATGATCATAGACATTATGACCATTGATCCAGGTGGATATTTGCTGGCCACCCGCCTATTCCACTTGGACCCCCACCATTGTTTCTTTTAGTTTTTCAGTTACCTAAATTGTAGCACAATTTACTCTTTTTGGCAGTTTTTCGGGTCCTGAACTTCCGGAGCTATTTTGAGGCCATAAAATGTATTTTTGTTATGCTTGCTTCATGGGTTTCAAGAGAAAGGTTTTTATTATAGGTCAAAAGACTTCTTGATGTCTTTTAGGGATTTGTCATAAATGTACTAATTATGAGTCATGTATATGAAGAGTGAAGTCAAAGAAGTATGCCCCAAGACTTTGTCATATAAGCCTTGAAGACATGGCTCAAAATGTTGCTCAAGATCAGCATTGAAATGCCTCCTCAAGTCGGCCTATAAACAGTGCTCAAGTCGGCCTCATTACCAATAGACAGGTCGACTCAATTTCAGACAGGGTCAACTATATATACCCCTGTGTACTGCGCAGAAAAGGACAGACAAATTCTCAGACTCTTCTGTGATTTTCGGAAAATATCTCAGTGATAAGTTTGCAGTGAATTCAGGAACAGTTCTATGATTAAATGCGAAGGGAAGGATAGAGGTATAGTGCGGAATTAGGAAGTGGAACAACAAAGTATTCAAGGGTGGATCTATCTGCAATAAATGTGAAGTTTAGGACTGCGTAAAAGGGAGACAGAAAAGTAAAGGAAGAAGGTTGTCACATATTCACGGTTTGGGAATAAGTATCTTAGACTACATCACCATAAGCCAAGAAGTAACAAAAGTGTGTAGTACAATAAGTCTGCTCAACGAAGAAGAATTAATTAGAATCATATTTGTCATAGAGAAAGGGTATCATTATAGTGTGGACTGAGGTAGGATGTGTGTACATTGAAGACTAGCTAGCAAGGTCAAGTGGAGATGCAAGGTGCGCACAGGGCTTTCCATATCAAGATGCTGATATCTCAGTAAGGATCACACACAGCCGAAGAAGGGAAATACAGTGAGAGAGACCGAGCTCTCTAGTCTTGGTGCATGACGGTGCAGGACAGTGCAAAAAAGAAGGATCAACCCAAGGAGTCGATGAAGAAGCAGTGAAAAGGTCTTGGAGGCATGCAAGGGTCAAGGGTCTGTGTCATGGTCATGGTACTTGTCATCTGAAAGTCTATAAGAAGAATTTCTAGTGGGTTTTCCTCTCCAATAGGGAGAGGTTTTGGCCCTGGCTCAAAGAGCCTAAATTTGTGTCTTTTGTGTTTTGGTAATTGACTCGGTGAAAGACATCATAAGTTAAGAAGAGAAGACATAAGTAGAAGAAGTAAGCTCACAAGTAATTATCAAGAAAAGAATTTGAATTAAACCTAGCCCTACCTAATTCTCAACATGGTATCAGAGCTAAGGTGTTGAAACTTGAAGGCAAGGGCTACTTAGCAAGGAGACACTCAAGGAAGCAAGAATCAAAGTCAAGGTCAAAGTTTGTGTTGAAAAGTCAAATCAGTTAGCAAGGAAGATTCTCAAGCCATTTCAAGAAGACCTTCAATCTCATTCAACATCAAGGAGATAATCTTTGCCATCATGGATTTATGACATTGAAGACATTGTTGGAAGACACATCATCAAGCACCATTCAACATTATCCAACACTTTTGAAGACATCTACAATGGAGAATTCAATCTAAGAGGGAGTTCCTAACTTCATCTTCAACATCATCAAGGAAGCTGCTAGAAGGAGGAAGTCACTCTACTCAAGACCTCATCTAAATCTGTCAAAATGACTTATTGCAAAGAGAGCAACAAATTGGTTGAGTTATCAAACTTTAGTGCATGGAAGATGGGGACAGATTTGAATCTAATTGAAAATGAAGTTATGGGCTACATCAAAGGATCTACAATTCAACCTTTAAAAGTAGACATTCAAGCATATATCAAATACATGAAGGGAGACTTAAGAGCCCGAAGGATTATTATAGAATCCATGAAAGGGCTCTCTCATTACCTATATATCAAATCTAGAATCCTCAAAAAAAATATATGATAAATTGGTGGATCTATTCTCGAAAGGTTCTGCAGGGGAAATAATATCCCTGAGATAAAAATTATACAAATTGAGAATGTCAAGAAAGGAAGGAATAATTCCATATCTTATGGAGATTTTTGCAATAAGAGATCAACTGCAGAAATTGGGAGAAGTAATGTCTAATGGAGAAATACTCATTATGGTACAAAATGCTCTACCTAAAGAATGGGGAAGTTTCACTTCAAGCATCGATGGGAAGGACGAAGCAATGCCATTCTAGGATCTATGTAAGATAGTAGAAACAAGTTTGAAAGCCAAAGATGATACATGATCAAGTGAAAGGAATCAAGCCTTTGCAGCCATGTCCAGGAAGAAATGAAGATTCGGTAAATTTGGTCCTCAGAATAAAAAAAGAAATATGGACAAAGCACGATTTTGGGCATTATAAAAGGGATTGTCCTAAATTTAGAAAGGACAAGAGGAATAAGGAAGAAGCCCATGTAACAGATGAAATGGAAGAACCT
Source organism: Pinus albicaulis (assembly GCA_034641835.2). Taxonomy (NCBI): domain Eukaryota; kingdom Viridiplantae; phylum Streptophyta; class Pinopsida; order Pinales; family Pinaceae; genus Pinus; species Pinus albicaulis. The sequence continues at coordinate 166,292,151 of CM076569.1, read as the reverse complement.
GATGCAAAGAAATCTAAGAAAGAAGAAGCGAAATATCTCTATTATGATTGACATCACCTTTCTCTTTAAGTGATTTTTGTTGGTTGTAAAATAGTATGATAGGAAGTAGTGTATTAATAGCATCATGATAGAAGCATGGAAGGAGCACTTAAAGAAGTAGCTCCTGGAAACCTCATTGATAACTACATTGATGGAAGGAAGTCATCAAGATCAAGGGTAATCATTCAATAATCAATATGGAAACAGGTGTCGACATTTTTCTAATGGAGTCCTCTCTGGATTCACTGACTAGAAAGAAAGCAAAAGGTTTCATTGGGAATTCTATCTTGCAGGATTCGGGGATTAGAACATGATGACATGTTGATGAAGTAGGTTAAGGGAATGAAGTTCTTCATTCTAGTAAAATTGCTGCAAGATGACTCAAAAGGAAAAGGATGAGGTACATATATCTCTATGCTGTCACTGGATGCTGTGAAGTCATGTCATATGGTTGCAGGTGATGGACTTCTATCTTTAGAAGTATGATCAAAGAAAGGAGCATCTCTTCTAGTGCATAGGTTGCCACTAACATATGAAATAAAAAATGTTCTCATATGGAATATGAGGTGGTTGTATACAAGCAAGGAACTGGATACTGGAAGTTCCTGGTAATGACGCTGTGTGGAGAAAGAAAGGAAGAGAGCACGAAGTGCAACCATGTTAAGAGGTGGTTATCATCATAAGCCAAGAAGATGTGACTAGGAGATCTCCTGGGAAGATATGTGGACTCTGATATAAGTATGGTAAACAGGAAGACCCTTGACAATACATATCTTTAGGAGATGTGTCAATCTGAATAGAGGATGCCAATGCCTACATGAAGATGTCATGGTGAAAGATCATCACTGATGTAACTTTTGATTTAAAAGTTATTTTGTATATGTTTATCTGGATAAGTTTATGCAGGGCTGCCAATCATGTGGAAGGATGTAAGATCCTTGGGAGATGTTTCGAAGGAAAGTAGCATGGCATAAAGATGGACCACATGAGAAACAAGATGGACCAGATGAGAAACACTGATGAATCACTTTTTGGTGGATGACATGACTCATGGATGAAAGTGATGGACGATCTATGCTCTATGAAGCCAATGTTGAAGATTCCTCAATATCGAAATCCATGACATAGAGGGAGGAATTCTTCATGAGCAGCTGGGTGTCTCACCATTGCTGTTGTAGGTCCCTGGTTAGAGGGAGCCTGCTGGTAAGTTTCTTACTTGGAAGAAACTTGAAGTATGTCCTTCCTGAATTAAAAGGAAGTGACGAATATGAGTCTTTAAATTCCTGTGTCATGCACTAGACCAAGACTAACAATCCTGAATTAAAAGGAAGTGACGAATATGATTCTTTAAATTCATGTGTCATGCACTAGACCAAGACCAACAACCGTAAGTCTTAGTGAAGGCCATGAGGAGAGAATGGATAGACACATCATTTTGGTCTTCACCTGGAAGACAGAATGGAGGATTTGGTAATCATCTGGCATTCGATACTCTTTGAGAATGAGATAGGGCATTCAAGATAAGAGTAGTCAAGGACCGATATTCTTTGAGGGTTGGCTACCCAAGTGAAGAATGGTCCAAGAATGTCATACTCTGGGAACACTCGGGTGGAGTATGTACCTTGGAGAGACAATGACTATGGTGTCTATAAGTCATGTGTCTCGCCAACATTGTAGCCCATTGTCTCGTTGAGAGATAGGGCTGTTAGTCAAAGCCTTGCACTAGGACAATGCTCGTTGATATGATGCTATACAGATGCAATTACCAATCCAATTCTTCTTATGAGATTCTTCAAATTGAAAGTGACCATGTACCATTATGAATACCTCCCTAGCTAAGAGGGAGTGTTGGAAAGTGTAACTAGGTTTGATCTTCATATTGACTATGTAATTATGTATTTATGTAATGAAGAAGACAAAGATAATAAAATGTATTTTTGTTATGCTTGCTTCATGGGTTTCATGAGCAAGGTTTTTATTATAGGTCAAAAGATGACTTCTTGATGTTTTTTAGGGATTTGTCATCTTGTCATAAATGTACTAATTATGAGTCATGTATATGAAGAGTGAAGTCAAAGAAGTATGCCTCAAGACCCTTTCATATAAGCCTTGAAGACATGGCTAAAAATGTTGCTCAAGATCAGCGTTGAAATGCCTCCTCAAGTTGGCATTAAACAGTGCTCAAGTCGGCCTCATTACCAATAGACAGGTCTACTCAATTTCAGACAAGGTCAACTATATATACCCCTCTATATTGTGTAGAAAAGGACAAGCAAAATCTCAGACTCTTTGATTTTCAAAAAAGATCTCAGTGATAAGTTTGCGGTGAATTCAGAAACAATTCTATGATTAAATGCGAAGGGAAGGACAAAGGTACAATGCAAAATTAGGAAGTGGAACAACAAAGTATTCAAGGGTGAATCTATCTGCAATAAGTGTGAAGTTTAGGACTGTGTAAAAGGGAGACAGAAAAGCAAAGGAAGAAGGCTGTCACATATACAAGGTTTGGGAATAAGTATCTCAGACTACATCACCGTAAGCCAAGAAGTAACATAAGTGCGTAGTACAATAAGTCTGCTCAACGAAGAAGAATTAAGTAGAATCATATCTGTCATAGAGAAAGGATATCATTATAATGTGGACTGAGATAGGATATGTGTACATTGAAAACTATCCAGCTGTTGATTTTTGTAGTATTGGAAAGTGGTCCAAGTCTCACAATTTGTAAGGAGGCTTGGACATCAGTATTCCAAAGAATCCAGAGACTGTTTGTGGAAATTCCACTCGGTTCATGTTTTATTAAAATAATTAATTATTTTAATGGAGACCCTAAGTCTAAACTTAGGGAAATTAAATAATTAATGGGTATTAATAGAACAGAGTGTGAATCTTCTAGAGAAAGAAGATCAATTCAAGTTTTAATCTTAGCCAGTGATTAGACTTCTAATCTGGGCCGTTGATTCATCAATGAGAATATTATAAAATAAGGCTTGAGGGTCATTTGGAAAGCAAGCCGGGCAAACACTCAGTAACCTGAAGGAAGTCGATTCAGAAGGAATAGAATTCAATTTCAGAGGGAGAGTTGCAGGGCAGAGGAAGCAGAGGGAGTCAGCAGTGATAGAGGATGAGGAGAGAAGGACACAGAAGGCTAGAGAAGGCAGCGCTGAGTGCCCATGCAGAGTGATGCAATCTCATGCAAGCATTGTGCAGAGAGACACGTAGAGGGATGTAGAGGGGAGCTGTGAGTCTCTCGAGTGTCAGAAATTCTCCAGAAGAGTCGTGAGAATTTATCTCAGGTGTTTTCTAAAGAAGAATTTTGTAGCTATGGTCGGTCTTCATAATCAAATTTTAGCCCCCCAAATATTTAAGAAATGATAAATATATGTGGATTCCAAGTTGGCCTAAAACAAAGAAAATTTTAATTTTAAAGTTATGAAATTTCCCTCCAAAATGTAAGGTCAGCTTCAAGTCAGCGCTAGTGAAGGGCACACCAATTCGACACATTCGACAACTATTTATTGGCATTCGTCCTCTCCATTTAGGCACAAATTCGGATCACATCGAAGGCTCAATTCAGATCATCCAAGGCAAAAATTCAGATCTCATTAAGGACGAAAATCTGAGGCAGAAAGAGTGAAGTATGTGGGAGACCTAAAGGCTAAATTTGAGGCAATATAAAAAGACAAATTCCTTGAGGCAGGCCAAAAAATTCTGAGGTTATTCATTGGCAGTTTATCCAGGTTTGACCTCGGCTTGGTTACTGTTGAGAATTTGGAGGGCTAGTGATTAATTCAAATTCTCTTCTTGATAATTACTAGTGAGTTTACCTGAGTTACTTACGTCTTCTCTTCATTATGTTGTTTAGTCTTTCATCTAGTCAATTATCAAAATACACGAGACACAAAAATTAAGCTCCTAGAGCCAGGGCAAAACCTGTAAGGAATTCATTTTATAGATCTTCAAATGACAAGTACCATGACCATGACTCAGACCCTTGACCTAGGAATGCCTCCAAGACCTTGTCAATGCTTCATAGTATGCTTACAACGCTGATCCTTCTCTTATGTATCAACTGACCTGCATCACCATTAGAGAACTCGGTCTCTAATTAAGTCTTCCTTAATTTAGTCTTCGATTGCCAAAACACTTCTTGCTTCATACTCTCTTGAGATATATTGTTTTCTTTCATGTACTGAAGATAGGAAGGTAAATCACAGATTTACCTTCCTTCTATTCTCACGCTCTTGCATCACATCAAACATTAGATACACAATATATATATCACTCTATATCATCTGAATTTTAGACCCAATCTGCAGCTTCTGTGTATTATACCCACACTAGTTTGTTGATCTCAAATCCACATTATATCTCTATAATACCTTAGGAATATCCGCACTTCTTCACAGATGTGAAGGAGAAAGCCCGCACTTATTCATTGATATTTCCGCACTTATTGTTACATAGATCACCGTTGAACACTTCAGAAATGACCGCATCATATTACATGTATTACTCACACATTATATTTCAGAGATCATCGTTTTACAACACTGGTATAACCGCATTACACTTTCAGATAGAACCGCATAGTTCTTCAGGTGTGGCCGTATTATATGACTGCATTATATTCCAGGTGTGACCGCATTATATTGTTGCTGTGTTACTTCAGAGATCCGCAATGTTACACTGTTATTTCAGAGAGAATCCACATTATTTTCTTGTTCAAATAATCTGCAATTTTCTGTGTTTATATAGAGGTGATATCTCTTTCTTTAGGCCGACCATTCAAGTAGTGAGTAGGCCGACTAGATCACCAAGTATATAAGTCGACCAGTAGTGTATGTACTCCAACATTTTAATGAGGCATTTTCTTCATTGTATATGATGCTTATATTCCAGCATTGATGAAGGTTGTCCATGGCTATTTCTTCAAGGTTCATGACAAGGTCTGGAGCATATACCTATTTACTAGACACTTATGAAACTAGAAGACAACCCTAATAGACATCAAGAAGAAGTCTATAATAAAATCTTGCTCATGAAATCCATGAAGCAAGTACAAACAAAAATACATTTTATTATCTTTGTCTTCTTCTTTATTTGAGATACATAATTACACAGTCAATATGAAGACCGACCTAGTTACACTTTTCAATAGTTACTGGTCTATTGGATTTTATTTGACTTGAAAATTCACAGTGTATTCCTTGTTGAATTGACAAATTTCTCTAAGAAAAGGTTGCTGGGTTTTTCCCCTAGTTTGGGGTTTTTACAGGATAAATTTTGTCTCTTATGTTTGGCTGTCTCTTCAAGTTTTTACTGTTATTATTGTTTTAATGTCGAAGATTTCCTATGTATAATTTCTTAATGATGATGTGACATAATAAAAATAATGAAGATATCATTGGAAGTAATTATCAGTCTAGGAAATCTTAAAAACTCAACATGGTTTCAGAGCTTGGTTGGAAGAGCAGCCTTATAGGCAACCAAGAAAATCCCTAATTTGAATCCTTTAGCCATAGTTCAAAACCTTAGAACAACGGAAGTCATATCATGATTTTGATCAAGCAAACAGATGAAATCCTACTTACGTTATGGAAGGATCAAATTCTGTTGAGGAGCATGTAGTCGCACAAAATGTCTAGGCACCGCGACAACGACTCAGATCGGGGGCTGTGTCCCTGTTCCCCAATCTTTCCGTTTAAGTTGTCTCCCTATAGCAAACTAAGGGGGGTAGACTCTATGGAAATGGAATGAAGGAGAACTAGTTGGGAACCAACTAGTTGGGGAGACACAATTAAATGACCAAATACTTGTATTAGATCTAGCAAGATTAAAGGATTCGATTAGATTTGAATGATTGACACCAGTGCTTTATGGAGTCAACTATCTTGTTAAGGAAACTAAAACCAAGTACTTGATGATAAACGACTGCTTGGATGGATAACTATCCTATATGTAATGCAGGTCCTGAGATTAATGTGAAGTGCAGGAATCTTGGTTAATTTTAATTAAATGCCTATTCTAAGTTTAAGCCCTTCGATCCTTTCTATATTGAGCTTGATTCCGTAGTAAGTGGCAGAGAGAAGTTAAGGTGAAGCACACGAAGGTGTGATTAATGATACCTCTCCTAAAAATCTAATGTACCTGGTGCCTTTGGTGCTACAGAGAGCTATGGCTATGACAATTACAAGGTCACCGTTTTAGTACTACTAAAACCAGGCTTCTCAAGCAAAGATGGATGGGTACCTATCTTTCTATCGACCAAGCTTATGCTTGGAAGTGAATTTTAAATATGCAAGGCTAACTTAATATGCGAATGCACAAGAATTTTTAGTGAAATGTGATGTTAAAACCCAAAGCACTTAGATTACAAATTATCTGATTTAGCCACTAAGTACTTAAACGAAAATGCCAATTATGAAGATGGTAAAAATTACCCAATTAAAAGGTATACACTTTGCCACATCCACAATAGAGTGCTCAAAAAATGTCGATCGCAATTACCTGAAAGTTTCTCAAACTTAAATATTCAATATAGATCCAATAATTCAAGTAAATAAAACAAGAGTTAATTAAACAATAGGCGATTTTAATTGATATCAAACATTTAGAAAAAATCACATGCCGATGATCATCAAACTCAGCTGAGGCATATGAAAGTAATTAGCAGTGAAATCTCAATAATTAATCATCAAGAAATACCATGAAATTTCAATGCTAAATAAACACTTCGTCAAGTAATTTATGTATTAAATGATCTTCTAAAAGAATGCAAATCCAGTAAAATTTCTTACTTTTCTTGTATAGTCAAACTTAGGATATTTAAAAATTAAATCATGTCAACTATAAGAATTCTTCCATAATTAAATATTTTCCTTGAGGCTTAAGACTTTTATCATCTAAATGGCTCAAAACCCTAATGTCCCAAAAATTGATTTCAAAGCCCCCTTATTTTTCTCCTAAAAAATATTTTTAAGCATCATACAAAAAGAATTAAAAGAATTTAAATTAAATTTGACTAATGATAAAAAATTATTGAATTAATGAATTTTTGATTTTATTTTATGTACAAATAAACAAAAATTAAAGTTAAAGTTTTTTAATTTTTTAATTTCTTAAATGTCAAAAGTTCTAAAAGTCAATAAAAAATTTAATTTGATTTTAAACAAGAATCAAACTTAAAAAAAAATTAAAATCGAATCTCATCAAAAGAATCAGTGTTAAATGTTATGTTTATTTTCTTTGTGTTTAAGTTTGATTTATGTCAACAAGCGGGAGCGATTAGGAGATAGCGTTTCATGAGGATGTCGGGCAACGTGAAGGAAAGAATGGAGCTGCAAGACAAAGGACGAATGCAAGGGGAGGGAAGGAAGGAGCGTACAGAGATAAAGCTACCAGAAAAGGGTGCGAAGGAAAGGAGGCTAAGGGAGCTCGGGCTAGGGCTGAGAGGATAGGAGCCAACAAGGGAAGCAAGATGGAAGCGGGATGAAGGGATATCGAAGCCGACAAGGTCAGAGAGGAGGAGCAGTGGACAGGAAGGGAAAATCGAGGGACACAACAGTGAAGAGGGCGTAGCAACAAGAAAAGGCAGTTTGTGGAGATGAAGTTGCATGGAGGGACGATGGGCAATCAATGACATATGAAGGGACAACGAAGAGAAAAACTGAAATGCGAAAGGGATATAGGATTATGCAGATGGGGATGAAGGAAATAGGCTGGAGAAGAGGCTCGATGAGGGCAAAACGTAGGTTAGAACAACAAAGAGGGAAGAATAAGAGCTACGAATTACAGCAAAGGGATCTAGGAGAAAAATGCAGGCACGTTGATGTACAAAAGATATTTCGAATTTTTCCTTGTGCCCAACAATTTAATTCATCCAATAATCTCAGATTTAAAAAAAATTGATTTGAATATCTCTGCAAAAATTATGATCTTGAGATCATATCTTACCCTCCAGGGCCTAGATCTGTCTTAGATCTAAAAAAATATTTCTCTGAAAACCCTCAAATATCCCTTGCATAAACCAAAAACAAGAAAACCCTGAAACCCAACACATGTACAAAAAATCTAAAAATGAGACCCCGATCTCGAGTTAGAAATAAAAAACTAAAAAATTCTAAACATTTACACAATTAAAATTATAGAACTATATAATGTATCTACAGATCTATGCACAAGAGTTGCAGATCTATCAGATATGAGGAGTGTGAGTCCGACTCCGCTCCCAAATTTGAAGATCTAAGGCTCTTACCTGCCAGATCTAAAATTTTTCCACAAAATATTAAAAGAGTTAGTTTTTTGAGAGGTACTAGCCCAAAGTTTCCTGCATAAAAAATAACCTGTAGATGAATCTTGAGATTGCTATGAAGTAGGCTCTTCAGAAAATATATGTTGAGAGTCCGCTAGTCCAACCGAGGACTATCCCCAAATGCTCAACGAAACCTTAGAGATCTTCTGCAAACACTTGATCAACCGTCAAACCAAGTAGAGAAATAAAATAACGATACAATATTGAAGAAATAGAGATACCTGCTACTTCAAGAAAAATTAAAAACGTTACTCTAGATCCAACAAACTGAATAAGATACTTGTATTTAGATTATTCTAGGAGAGCTATTGATTTGCGATGTTCAAATAATAAATGCAGAAATTAAAACAAGTTTACAATAAATTCATGAAGAGGAACACCATTGCAAGTTGAAACCCCAAAGACTTTGCATTTATTCCAGAAAATATACAAGAGAGCTTGAGAGCTTACTACACGATAAAAAGATCGGATGAAAATATCGACTGACACTGACCTCTAATTCATAGATAAATTCTCCAATGGCTAGTTCGTTTGATCCCCGTCAAAGTAATCTTGACTGTCGAAAAAGATTTGATTATCTTTTAATCTCGTTCGTCGAAAATATTATTTTTTGAGGAATTTCGAATTTGTCATTTAATTCCTTTTTAATTAACTCAAAAATAATAATTTTGAGTTAATTACCTCAAAAAATTGACTTTGACTTAACTACCAAGGCCTAAGGGTCCAAAATTTCTGAAAATTTTCAATATTCCCTTGGCCCGAGACCTTTAAAAATTTATTTTTTAGAGATCCACGAATTTTGTCTTCGAAGAATTTAAATTTACCTAAATCATAAAATTAATTAAATTTCTGGCTTAGGATTTTTAATTTAATTTGGCTAGAAAATTTAATTAATTGACTTACGAGGGGATTAATTATTTTTCCAACCCTCTTTACATAAGATTAATACATTAAACCCATGAGGGGGAACACCCGTTTGTAATAGACACTCAATAATTTACCCAATTCTGCGACTCAAAATTAATGGTCGAAGTGTCCTCAGACACGTAATTTTATTAATCAAGAAAACAATTACATTGAAATTATGCAAGAGTTTACACTCGAACAACACAAACACTCTTGCAATGAGCTATTTATAAGCTCAATGTTCTAACTTCCACTAATTATGGATCACTTATTAAATAACAAGTGTCCAATTACATTAAATGGGCTTCTAACTATTCTACTAACTTTACTCCTAACTTAGAGCCTAGGAAATGACTCTTTTCTAGAGTCCTATTTTTTAATAACAAATTTCTATTTCTAAGTATCTCAAAAAATTATTAAATATTCTAGAATAATAATTATTAATTTAATATCTTAAATTAATAATTATTTTATTCAAACATTATAACCTATGATAATATTTATTTTTGGATCATCTAACATTCCCCCCTATGATCCAAAGATACATTACAACAGATACCAAGTTCATCCCTGAACTTAGTAAATTTTATTCTGCCAAGAGGTTTCGTGAAAATGTCGGAGGTTTGATCTTCTGAAGGACAATACACTGGCTTGATGACGTCCTTTGCAATGAGAGATCTGATATGATGATACTTGGTGTCCACATGCTTTGTCTTTGAATGGAAAACTGGATTCTTGGCAAGCTTTATTGCTGACTGATTGTCGATGAATAACGAAGTAGCTTCTGCTGGAGGAATTCCCAAGTCCTGTAAAACTCGACGTAACCAAACAATCTCACATGCTACTTCCCATGCTGAAATGTACTCTGCTTCTGCTGAAGAAGTGGCCACTGTAGTTTTCTTCTTGCAACTCCAGGAAACTGCAGCTGACCCCATGTTCATTAAGTAACCTGAGGTTGATGCCTTGTCATCAATACTGCCAGCAAAGTCGGCATCTGAAAATCCACCAAGTACAAAATTTTTAGTCTTTTTGTAAAGAAGACCAAAATCTTTTGTTCCTTGGATATATCGAAGAACTCTTTTGGCTGCATTCCAGTGGCTGTCTAATGGTTCCTGCATAAAACGTGAAAGAACACTGACTGCATAAGATAGATTAGGACGAGTGGTGGTCAAATAAATCAAGCTGCCAATCAACTGTCTATAAGTCGTGCTGTCCACTCTTTCCCCCCCTTCAAATTTTGAAAGTTTTAAGTTTTGTTCCATAGGGGTAAGGACAGGCTTACAATCCTGCATTCCAAATCGCTGAAGAATTTCTGCTGCATATTTACTCTGGGAAATGAAGATCTGATGTGGATGTTGGAATACTTCAACTCCAAGATAGTAGTGAAGTAGTCCCAAATCTGTCATCTTAAAACCTGCATGTAACTCCTTTTTCACCTATTCAATGTGATCATCATTGTTGCCTGTAATGATCAAATCATCGACATACATAATCAAAATCACCAGATTTTTACCTTGTTGGCGTACATACAAGGTATCATCAGATTCATTGCGATGAAAACCAACTTTGCGAAGGTATTCATCCATTTTGGCATACCAAGCTCGGGGAGCTTGTTTTAACCCATATAAAGCCTTTATCAGTTTGCAGACTTTATGTTCTTGTCCTTCAACTTTAAAACCTGGTGGTTGATTCATGTAGACTTCTTCCTGTAAATCTCCGTTGAGAAAAGCACTTTTTACGTCTGTTTGATGAACTTTCCACCCTTGTTGAGCTGCTAAGGCAAGTGTGAGGCGGATGGTGTTCCATTTAGCTGTGGGAGCAAACGTTTCCTCATAATCGATCCCTTCCTGTTGCGCAAAACCTTTAGCAACAAGTCTTGCTTTATACTTGTCAATATCACCATTTTGCTTGTACTTAATTCGATAAACCCATTTGCATCCAATAGGTTTAACATGCTGAGGACAATCAACAAGTTGCCAAGTGTTGTTGTCTTGAACTGCCTGATATTCATCAACCATTGCTTGTTGCCATGCATTATGTTTTACTGCCTCTTGAAAATAAGAAGGTTCAGTAAAATCATTTGCTATCAAAGCAAAATTGCCTTCATTTCGTTTTGATCCCCTTGTTCCTGTTTTGTTTTGTTCATTAGGCCTTACATCTTTCAAAAGTTGAACCACCCATTTCGGCAACTGATGCTCACTGGTTTGGGCTTGTGAAAAATCACCATCATTAAAAAGAGGGTTGATGCAAACTGATGTCTGTTGAGCAACAGCATGTTCTGGGGGCGAAGAGTCATTGTCAGAAGAACTGCTGCTGCTAGGAGAGTTGGATGAACTGCTAGAAGACCTGGATGGTGCTGGTGAAGAAGACGGACTGGATGAATCATTGTCAGATGAAGGAAATTCAAGTTCATACCAACTTGGTGAATTTTGTTGACTTTGTAAATTTCCATGTCTTTTATCATTTTTCGTTTCTAACTTTTGAAGAAGACTTTCAACTTCTTCAGCACTCTTACTCTCAGTTTCATCAAAAATCACATCTCTGCTTACAATAAATTTCCCATTTGACAAAAGTCGGTACCCTTTCTTCTCATCAGAATACCCGATCATTGTGCACTTTAAGCTTCGTGCATCAAGCTTAGTTTGCTTTTCCTTAGGAACTAAGGCATAACAAATAGATCCGAAAACTCTGAGATGCTTAACCAGTGGTTTGAATCCAAACCATGCTTCATAGAAGTGATTCCGTCTAAAGAAGCCGTGGGAGATTTGTTTCTCAAGTAGACAGCGGTATGAACTGCTTCAGCCCAATGAGAAGGACTTAACTTTTTGAAAGTTAACATAGATCGCGCCATTCCTAACAATGTACGATTCATTTGCTCTACTACCCCATTTTGCTGTGGAGTGTAGACATTGGTAAGATGTCGTTTGATTCCATTTTCCATGCAATACTTTTTGAATTCATTTGAAGTGAATTCTCCGCCGTTGTCAGTTCAAAGAGTGCCAATCTTCTCCTTTACTTCATTTTCAATAAGCTTATGAAAAGTTTTCAACTTTTCAAAGGCTTCTGACTTTTGCTTCAAGAAATAAACCCATGTCATCCTGCTAAAATCGTCAATAAAAAGTAAAAAATATCTGCAATTTCCAAGTGAATTTGGGAAGGGTCCACAAATATCACTGTGAACCAACTGCAAATGTCTGTCTGCTCGCCAGGAACTGGTGGGAAAAGTCTCTCGATGTTGCTTTCCAAAAATGCAAGATTCACACTTTGCATTTTCCTTCTTGAAGGTTGGAAGTCCTTTAACCATGCCCTGTTTTTGTAACTGAGAGGGACTGTCAAAGTTGAGATGGCCATATCTGACATGCCATAATCTGATTCGTGAAATATCTGTACTTGCTGTGCCTGCAAAGTCTGAATGTCTTGGAATAACTGTCCCTTTCATCCTTAACAATTTTCCATCTTCATAACCTGTCATTACTGTTTGCATGTTTTGTTTGACTGAGTTGATTTTAACTGAGCCATCTTGCATAATCACTGTATGCCCTGCTTGTTGAATTGTTACTAAGGACAACAAATTTTGCTTGAATGTTGGGACATACCATACATTAGAAATCATTCTTTCTTCGATGCCTGGTAAAAAAACTTTAACTACACCTTTGCCTGAAGGAGTATGTTTGGTTTTGTCAACAAGATAGATTGAATTCAGATGACATTCTTTGAAACTCCAAAAGAAGTCACGTTGAAATGTCATCTGTTGAGTTGCGCTTGTATCAAGAATCCATGCATCTTCATAATCACTGCGGAGAAAGCTTGAAACCTGTAAAGCTGTTGCTTCTGTGTTTGTGAAAACATATTCGGAACTATCAGGATCATCTTCATCATTTGCAAACTGAGCTGAGTTTGGATGAAACTTAGAAATTTTCTCAATAGAAGTTCTACAATCTGCTGCATAATGACCATCTCTGTTACATCACTTGCAAACAATTTGACTCAAATCGGTGCCTCTTCCTTGAGATTGTCCTCTGCCTTGAGACTGTCCTCGTCCTCTGTTTTGAGATTGTCCTCTCCCTGGATTCTGCCCTGTGCCTTGCTGATATCCTCTGTTTTGATTGTTGCCTCTGCCTTGAGAATTGTTTCTGCCTAAATTGGAGCCTCTGTTGGAGTTGTTTCCTCTGTGTTGACTGCGACCACGACCTTGCGTTGCTTGATTTTGATTAAAATTACCTTTTCCTTTGTTTCTGGAACTGTCAGCTGAGGAGTTGCTGGAACTGGCTTCGGTGAGGAAGACATCTTCCCCAAGCTGCTTCTTCTTCCCGAAGTTTTTATCATGCTGTGCTAACATGTCACTCATTTCATCAAATTTGATCTTCTCTAACTTGCCAGTGACTTGCAAAGTTTCCAAAAGATGAGTATATGATGATGGCAATCCAGCAATTAAAATTGTAGTTAAGAAGCTGTCATCAACAGCTTGAAAACCAACATTGATGATTTCTTGCTTAATGTTTTTAAGTCGTGAAATGTACTCAAGGACATCACCACCTTCAGTTAATTTCTGTTGAAGCAATTTTAATTGAAGATCAACCTTCTTTGATTCAGGTTGTGTATCAAAGAGATCTTTGAATGTATGTAAAGCAGTCCATGCATTTGAAGAATTCTCAATGTGGATGTACATTTCATTAGTAACTGAAGCTTTTATAAGAGCTAATGCCTTGGCATCTTTTATTTTCCATTTTGCAAGTGCAGCTGGATCTGTTGGTTTATTTGGCTTAATGTTGCCATCACAAATGCCATGCCATAATTCATTAAAAATAAGAGTGCTTTCAATTAGACGTCGCCACGTCTTATAGGATTTCACTCCTTCTAGTTTATCAGTTTCAGAGAAGAGATTAATTAATTTCGACATTGGAGTGTTGAAGCAGTGCACCAAAAGAATCAAGCACATAAACTGAGCAACTCGTCACGCCACGACACATGCCACACAAAAACGACACACGACGCAAAAAACGATCTATCGGGGCTTGGCCTTGACCCTCGAATAGTCGTTGAAACAAGAGAAAAATGACTGAGCTTTGCACTTGGCTCTAGTCAATTTCTCAAATATTTACAAGTTAACTTTCAAAATTTGACTTAGACAATGGTGCTCTTGCAAAATCTGGTAAAAAAAAAGTTACCCCCCCTCAAAGTAAAATTACTTTGAGTTACAATATCACTCCAGAAACAAATTACAAAGCAAAAAATCTCCTAATTACTCCAAAAAATTTACAAATAACCTTATTACTCCATAAATATTACAATACCCTTATTACTCCAATAAATATTACAATACCCTTATTACTCCAATAAAAAAACATTACATAAAAAATAATACCTCCAAATACAATGTTCTACTTCACCTTATCGCTCCAAAGTGCTATATGCTATGATCCCATTCACTTTTCAATATTCTTTAGTCCCATTTTTGGTATTGCAAGTTTTAGAAAACTTATTCTTCAGCTCTCCTTATTTAACAATGATACTCTGTAGAATTGCTAATTTTCCCAAATTCTTTTTGAAAGATGTTTGCAACTCTGAGAAAAGCGCAGTGAATTTTTCTTACAGCCTTTGTAATCACACCATAACTCGTCATTGCAAGCGTTATATACTAGTCGATTACAAAAAAACCGGGGCACCATATCTCGATATTGCAAGTAGTATATACTAGTATAATAACGGTTTATATCAAATTTAAAAGGTAGAACAACATCTGGTCACCGTTAAATTAATGCAGGCCCAATTATCAAATTTAAAAGGCAGAACGGCATAAAAGCAGGTTTTGATTGATTATTTGGCAAGCGTTATAATACCTGGGCACCATATCAAATTTAAAAGGAAAAACGACATCAACTTTATTAGTGTTCTGGTAGTACACGATCTCCACACTCCTCTTTCAGTAAAAACACAATCCTCAACGTTCCTCTCGCCTCTTTTGCTCTGCGTCCAGCCTCGATTAATACGTTCTCAACCAGCGTGCTGCGTGCTTCATAACCCTCTCATGCTACTGCATATGTTTTTTTTTTTTTTTTTTTTTGATTTCAAGCTCTGAACTTTTATATGTTTATGCGAGTGTCTTTGCAACCATTGCACAAAACTGCCCAGCTTGTCTTGATTTAGATCAAGATTAAAAGCAATTGCTGATAAACGCAATTCCTTCTGCACGGCTGATAAGAATGCTAGAACAACACTTGCAAATTCGTTAAACAGATCAAATTGTTAAACAGTGTTTGAGTAATATGCTACGGCTCCTTCAGTGCAGATGTGCTATGTCAACAATGCTCTTGCTTTTTTTGTTTATTTTATTGCAACAACACTCTTACAAACACAGTCACCTCAACAATTTGAAATAGCAAAAACAAAACTTCGACTTGTTTCAAATATCGGTAGATGGGCATACCATGAATTCTCCGGTGTGTAACATAATTCAAATTTAAAAAAATTTAGAAATAAAGCACAATTAAATTTCTATTTTCTAAAACAAATTATTTGATTGCATACCAAACATTTGCTGGTCAATTTAAATGGAGTTGAGTTTTCCAAGAACTTGTAGAGCTGAAATCTGAAATCCTCCTACTCATATCCACTGCAACATTACCGTAGCTCCGATACCACAATAATGGCCGAAGTGTCCTCAGACACGTAATTTTATTAATCAAGAAAACAATTACGTTGGAATTATGCAAGAGTTTACACCCGAACAACACAAACACTCTTGCAATGAGCTATTTATAAGCTCAATGTCCTAACTTCCACTAATTATGGATCACTTATTAAATAACAAGTGTCCAATTACATTAAATGAGCTTCTAACTATTCTACTAACTTTACTCCTAACTTAGAGCCTAGGAAATGACTCTTTTCTAGAGTTCTATTTTTAATAACAAATTTCTATTTCTAAGTATCTCAAAAATTTATTAAATATTCTAGAATAATAATTATTAATTTAATATCTTAAATTAATAATTATTTTATTCATACATTATAACCTATGATAATATTTATTTTTTGATCATCTAACAAAAATATGATATAGTAGACCTAACAATATGTAATAAAATAATCTAGCCAATTAGCTAGGCTCATTCCCAATTACTTTTACAACGGCTCGATAAAAAACACTAGGACTCACTTAATATCTTGACGACAAAATCCACCCTAGCTTTGGGGTGAGGCCGGAGGGGAAAAATTTGCCGATCATTTTTGTCTAGAGACGCAGCTGAATCAGTGAGACGAAAAACCTCCTAGGATAGAAATCGTCACCAAAATACTAGGCTTACCTAGGTTGTTACATACATGATGGTCTTACTAAGATCATTTACATTATAAACATGTAGAATGGGTTTACATCTTTTACAAATTGTCGACTGATGATGAAATCTGAATGGCACGAACACTCGAATATGATAGATCCATTTTGGGAAAAAAGGGGTGTACCACTATGGGGTCGTTGACACAGAGTGGTCAACGGAGCGAAAAGCCTCTATCTGATAAGAGAGGGCTGAAAGGCCATAGGGATGAGCTCAGGAAGGCCGAGAAGGCCTCAAGACTAGTAGTAGAGGGCCTACAGGCCTTAAAGATGACCTCAGAAAATACGAAGTGTCTCAAATTGAAATACCTCAGTCAATGGAAAAGGTAGGCTAAAATTTGTTTGCAAAAAGTGGTTTGTAATCTTTTGATTGTGGAAGACACTATACATTCAGGTGACAGATTTGACTAATGTTTCATGGTTGATAAAGTTAAAGTGTTTTCAATATCTGGACCATTTCATGTATCACTTAAGACTTGTTCTGGCTACAAGGATTGATAAAAAAGAGCTATAAAGAACATAACAAAAGAAGTATGCCAAAAATCTGTTTCTAAAAGAAAGTGCCAAGAAGCATGATCCTTAAATTAGAGAGTCTATAAGTAGCACCCAGATTCATGCCAAATCTTGGTAGAGTTAGGAGTTCAAAGTATTCTCTATACCTGTGAAGGATTGTTCAAATATCATTAAAGGTTGTTTGCGTCAGTTGATGAAGAGAATTGTTCTAGAAAGTTTCAATCGAAGAGTTGCAATAATTAATTTCATGGCACCCATCAACAAGAAGGCAAGTTACAACCGTTACTTGGATCGTTGTATATTTGATTAACAAAGCATACCTTGTTTGACTGATGACATCACCTCATCAACAAGGAGAAGCATGTTACTACATGGCACATTTTGATCTATTATGGTTTGGATAAGCTGTCCAACCTACATTTGCACATGACTGATTGGACAACCATATCTTGTCTTAAGAGACCTGACAAGTATGTATTGAATAATTTTTTTTTTTTTCATGCTATTATCCAAGTATTTGCAATGCTCAGTGTTATCATACATAAGGCTTACTCCAAGGCTAGATAAGCCATGCTAATAGGAGGATGAACCAAGTGTGTTTCATACACTTTTGATGGGATAGTTTGGAATCCCAAAGTGTGATATGTTGATTAATGTTTTTTGCATGGATGTTGTCATAGAATATCAATGCCATAGAAATATCGTGTATGATTGAATAATGACTCTTGTCAAGTATATAGAAGATGCTTTGTATTGTATTAACGTGATCGTGATTGTATTGGGTAAGTTATGCTGGATCCATTGCTTAATTCTTACTGTTGCTAAGGATCTAGAAAAGTTACTAAGAATCAGAGGAAGCTAAGAAGGATATTGTAATGCCATAAAGACATCTTGCTTTCATAAAGTGTTTTGACATGACATTTGTGTGAAAATTTCATCTATTGCAATATTTGAAAAATATTCTTCTAACTGTCAATTTGATGATGTAGTTTATTTGCTACGACAAATATCGAATAAATTTACTCCTATAAATTCCACAATAAATTACCGCGGAAAATAAAATACTGGAAATAGAGAAATTCTAGCACACACATAGAAAACATTAACATAGTTATTTTTGGACAATTGTCCCCAGAAAAACCCAATGTGGGAAAACTGGTGCAACAGATGAGGGTTTTTTTATTAATCTTCAGCAAAAAAATTGAGTACAAGAAACCTGACAATTTAAATAGAGGAAAATATTGAGAGAATTTTTTTGAGAAATTTCTCACTTTCCACAGCGATTTCCTGACCTCGAGATGGACCCTCTTCCCATACGCTCATGTCTCTGCGTCACTCTCTGCGTAGTGACTGCGCAGAGCTCTAGTGGACAACGCTCTTCCTTTCTCTGCCTCTTCTTGAATTCAGAAATATACCTTCTGAACTTCTATTGCTAACCTCTCTCTCACCTGCTACTCACCCTTTGGCTCTATCTCCTCTACTGAATCACATCCACTAAGAAAATCGATCTGCCTGGGCAGCTGAGTAATTGCACTAGTGTGTTCTCCATCTACCCATTGACTTCTTCTTATAATCTTTTGTTGGAGCACCAACGACCAAGATTATAACATAATCAATGACCCAGATTATTTCCCTGTCGATTCGTGTGAGTTTCTAGAACATTCACACCATGACTTAATTAATTCTGATTAATTAATCATATTCCCTATGTTTAGACTTAGGAAATATTAAAAAATGACTAATAAATCTAATTAAGTCGTCTCTGGAATTTCTAGAAACAATTTTTGGGTATTGGAGAATACATGTATTCTAGCCTCTCCGCCAAAACTCGTAGCTAGAACACATCCGATGCTACAAAAATTAACACTTCCTCTTAGTGAGGAATGTGTTCTAGTGCTGCAACGCACTGAAACAACACCCTCTCTCTACATCAATTCCTGTCATGCTGCTGATGTCTGGCTACTACTGCCCACCAACCACTGCGCAACTCTGATATGTGCTGCATCCGTGCTGCTGTTGACCTTGCAGAACTATTTCCATCACTGCAACTCTCTCTCATCTGTTGCTGATGCAACTGCAACATCTGCAACTGAGAAACATCCAAAGTACTCTGTGCCTGCTACTAAAACGGGTTCTCCACCATACCCATCTGTTCCTTGAACTGGATGAACTTAGCTCTCCATAGAGCTTTCGTGAGTATGTATGCTACCTGATCTCCTATGGGAACATAGTGTAGCTAGACTGCCCCACGCTGTACACAGTTTTTGATGAAATGACATCTGATATCTATGTGCTTCAACTTATCATGAAATACTAGATTCTCAGAGAGCTTTATGCAACTCTGATTATCACAGTAGACTCTGGTCGCTCCCATCCTTTGCCTGAACAAGCTCACAAGTAGCTTCCTAAGCCATATAGCTTCGCACTTAGCTGTGCTGGTTGCCTTATATTTTTATTCTGCTGAGCTCAGTGCTACTGACTTCTGCTTCCCGCTACACCGAGAAACCATCCTTGATCCAACACCAAAGCAGTACCCGGAGGCACTTTTCCCGTCCAATGAACTGCCTGGCCAATCTTCATCTGTGAATCCACATAATCTGACGTCATCTCCTCGAGTATATTTCAACCCATACCTGATTGTTCCATGCACATACCTCAGAATGTGCCTTGCTGCTGCCCATTGTACCCTTTTCGGCTCTACCATGAACTGACTAAGGGTATTGTCAGTGAAACAAATGTCTAGCCTAGCGTTGACCAAATACGTGAGAAACCCAATGAGTTGTTTATACAAGGTGGGGTCAACTTCCTTGTCCCCTGATGCATCTATCTTCTTCCAATTGGTGATCATGGGCGTAGTCATGGGTCGATAATCCTGCATTCTGAGCCCCTTCAAAATATCTGTAGCATATCTCCCTTGCCCAAGGAAGATCTCCCCACTCTTCTGCCATACTTCCAATCCTAGAAAATAATGCATCAACCCCATATCCTTCATGTCGAATTCTGCTGCAAGGTTCCTCTTGCAGTCTTTTATGAGCCCTGATGATCTTGTCAAAAAGAGATCATCCACATATAAAACTAGAATGAGTGGCTCGCCTTCTACCATTACATAGTAGAGGTTGGGATCTGCATCACTCTTGATGAATCCCAACTGCTGCAAGTAACTGTCAATCCAACCATACCACGCCGTGGGACCTGCTTGAGGCCATATAGGGCTTTCTTCAATCTGCACACATGAGTGCGCTTATCATGAGTTTCGAAGCCTTTTGGCTGTTCTATATACACCTCTTCTTTTATCATCCCGTTCAAGAATGTTGTCTCGATGTCCATCTGGTGAATCTCCCATCCCATCTGAGATGCTAGGGATTTAACAAATGTGATAGATGTATATATGGAAACTGGGGCGAAGGTCTGCTCGTAGTCTATTCCTTCTTTTTGTGCATACCCCTTTGCCATGAACCTAGCCTTGTACTTCTCTACACTGCCATTTTCAGCGTACTTGATCTTGTAGATCCATATGGAACCTACAACTGATCTGTCTTCCGACCTCGACGCTACCTCCCAAACATCATTTGTCATGATAGAACTATACTCTTCTAACATGGAATCCACCCACACCTGATGCTGTGCGACTTCCTGAAAGCTAGAGGGTTCTACAACCAGAGCTACCAGAGCTTGATATCTGTCAGGCTGCCTGCGCTGTCTCTTGTCAATCCTAGGAGTTGTGATAAAATCCTCTGCTTCTCTCCACATCCGACGAACTTCCCTGGTGGCTCTACCACTGGCGGTGGGAGGTTCAATCAATTCCTCCTCTTGTCCCTGTTGCTCTGTCTGCTGAGAACTCCCCGGATCTCCTACCCCTGAGGAAATACTGGTACTAATCACTATACTTGATCCCCGTGACTGTCCTGCTGCTGGTCCCACTAGCTGCCCCTACTGTTGGACTCACGAAAGTTTTTCTGACTGATTCTGATCACCTGTAAGCATCTCTGGAGATCTCATAAAAGCTCTGTCCTCCATGAACTTTACGTCTCGTCTCACTACAATCTTCCTACTGCTAGGAATGTAGATCCCATATGCCTTTGAGGTTTCACTATACTCGACGAGGAACCCCTTCTCTGTAGTCTGATCCAATTTGCTGCGTTTTTCATCTGGCACGTGACAGTATGCCACACCCCCAAAAATCCTCAAGTGACTTACTTCAGGCTTCTTTCTTGTGAAGACTCCCTCTGGTGTTTTCTTCCCCAATGCTCTATGAGGAGTTCAGTTTTGAATGTACACTGCTATGTTACATGCCTCTGCCCATAAAAATCTGGGCAAATCTTGATCATACAACATAGCCTTTGCAATCCCAACTATCGTTTTGTTTTTCCGCTCTGCTACTCCATTCTGCTGAGGGTTATATGGAGCTGTCCATTCACTTTTGATGCCTTCCTTCATGCAGAACTCTGAAATCTTTGTCAATGTATTCTCCACCATTATCTGTGCGAATCACCTTGATCTTCTTCCCTGTCGTGTTCTCTACAAGTGCCTTAAACTCTTTGAACCGATCAAAGACCTCATCTTTGGTCTTTAAGAAATAGATCCAGGTCTTTTTGGTATGGTCATCAATAAAGGTTACGAAGTATTCACCACCACTAAGAGCTCTAGTGGACATAGGGCCACAAATATCTGAATGTATCTGATCTAACACGCTATTTTCTCTGCTGTCACTTCTAGGGAATGCTGCCTTCGCGTACTTCCCAAGTACGCATCCTCTGCACACATCGTCGTGCTCCATACTAAGAACTGGAACCCCTGTTATAGTTTCTCTGAACATCTTGAGTGCTCCATGGTGTAAATGTCCCATCCTCCTATGCCATAATTCGTTCAACTCCTTCTCGCTGCTACTATCACTGCCTATTAGTGCCATTGGAGAGTCGAGCTGCAACCTGTATAACCTGGTTCTTCTAGCTCCAATTTGTTTCACCTTCTTCCAGCTTGAGTGTTTGACATACACTTTCTTCCCTACGAAGTGAACATCATATCCCTTGTCCTGCAACTGGGATACTGAAATTAGGTTCATACCCAATCCAAGCACATGCAATACATTTGTAGCACTAGTGCTGGCCCCTGACTCCCTTTGAAACTCTATGGTGCCTCTCCCTACAAGAGTACATTTAGTTTTGTTTCCCATAGTGATCTAAAATTCCATCTTCTCCTCCTGGTAGCTAGAGAAATATTCTCTAACTCTTGTCATATGAGCTGAAGCTCCACTATCTATATACCAAACACTAGGTGAAGCTAATCCTGATAAGCAAGCAAATTTATCCTCCAACTTGGAAGATAAATCTGAAGCATCCTGACTGTTAATTCTGTCGATGATTTTTTGTGCTATTTCTCTTTCCTCCCGACGTTGATTCTGTGTAGCAAAATTATTGTGTCCAACCAGAGATTTGTGTTAATCAAGGTTGTCATTGATGTCAATGTGGCATTGACCGAGATGTCAATATTCTTGAGATGCCTGGTTTCAGATGATGATGCCATGACTCTTGGTTGACTAGGACACTATCAATGAAGATGTCAAGTCCCGAAGAAGTCAAACCACTAATGAAGGAAGCCCTAAGTACTTGATCTAATGTTGCATGCACTTGATGATCTAGATCTTAACCAATGATGTCATACACATGGATGATACTTGATGAAGTCATATACTTGATGAAGGTTGGAAGACTAGATGATGATGTGGAAGATCTCATTTGATGGCTGGAAGACTAATTTGAAGTTCTCCTAATGATGCTGCAATATAACATATCACTGCACAATTATGTTATGACATGGATGATACACTCATTGCTGGACACTATCATGATGATGTGGATATCCTACGTGTTCCTATGATGATGAAGAAGCCAAATAATGGAGAAGACAAACAATGGAGAACCCAAACAAAGAAGCCATACTGTCCTAATCATTTTCTGCACTAAATAATTCAAGGGCAGTAACAAAGAAAAATGTTTTTCACCACGTTAGAGGTAACCTTTCAAAATGGATCCTATACCATCTTGTAGAGTATATTTTTCCCTTTCTAATGAGCCCTTCCTTGCCCCCAAACTCCCGGTGGTTGATGAGATAATGAATTTTTAAGTTTAGAAAAATATTTTTTTTATCTAGCCGACCTAAGTTAACATACATATGTCGGCTCTCATCTCCAACAGTCACGTCTTCTCTTTAAAGGACGAAATCACTATAAATATTAGTCAAAACCTTCATTTTTCACCATCAATTTCGGTGAAGAATATCACAGGAGTTCAGAGAGGACCAAAAACACAGTAAGGAGGGCAAGAAGGACAGTTAAGGATAATTTTTGTTTGGGATACCATACAAAGAAGTCAGAGTGCAGCAGTGTGGTGGAATGTCACCTCTAAAACCTTAAAACAGATATGTTATATTGCAGACTTGTTATTGCAGACTTACGCAGAAAAAATGGATTTGTTGTAGCATTGTTTGCAGAACTGTGGAGGCACACTTTTGGACTTGTTGTAACACTTCCTTGCAGATTTGTGGCAGCATATTCTCGATCCTGTAGCAGCATTTTTTTCTGACCTTTTTTTCACACCTGTAATAACACTTGTTGCAGATCTGTGGTGATCATTTAGCTTCAGACCTGAACTAATATAATTCAGTTTTGTGCACAGAAGGAACAGTGTTGCTACTTGTGGAGACAGTCCTGTGGAGGCAGTTCAGTGCTTGAAAAACAATCTCAGTTTGAAGAGACACAGCTACAGTTACACTTGTACAATCCTCAAATCTTCAAGCTTGGAAAACGTGAGGCTAGAATTTAACATCTGAAGGATCTTAAGGTTTATATTGGCAAAGCTTGTGAAGACTTGAAGTGCAGACCTTGATCAAAGAGAGGCTTGAACTATTTTAGAAGGTACCTTGGGGCAGAATCAAAGGCGCTCTTAAAAATATTGAAGACATTCTTGAAGAGGAACTTATTGAGCACAGTATTTCAGGATCAAGGGAGATTAGTGAAGCAGAAGTATAACAGAAAAAAAAAAGTGAAGAAGACTTGAAGATAAGACTAAGAAGACTTTGTGGAGTGACCTTGAAGAAGATTGAAGATATTTTATTGAGAAGCCTTAAGTGATCTTGGAAATAACATTGAAGATCATGATGCATCGCGGATGTACCAAAAGCACTTCAAGGAACTCTTCATCTCCCAGGTACCAAAGTATATTTTTTGGATATTGCTATTCTTGTACAAACTTTGGGCACATGGAAAAAGATTGTAGGGCATATCATAGAGACAAATA
This sequence comes from Pinus albicaulis, assembly GCA_034641835.2. Lineage (NCBI taxonomy): Eukaryota > Viridiplantae > Streptophyta > Pinopsida > Pinales > Pinaceae > Pinus > Pinus albicaulis. Next base: position 166,267,748 of record CM076569.1, on the reverse strand, counting down.
TAATGGTCCCCGTCAATCTCCTCAAAGCAATTTTGCAAGAAGAAGTCATGATTTCTTTTTCATGAACAAGATAGAGTGCTTCAATTGCCATAACATTGGACATATGGCACGTGATTGTAACTTGACTTGGGCCCCTACACAAGCTAGAACCATGCCAGAGAAGAAAGTTACACAAGTATGGAGAAGGAAACAAGTTGAATCTGGAAGTCTCTTGAACACTCCAACGAACAACACATGTTGTTGACTAGATGAAGTCATCCTTGATATTCCAAGTATTTGATGGTGAAACCCTGCAAAAAAGAGACCATGCATATAGTTAGGGGGAGTTTGTGATTCTTGAGTATTCTTGCAAAAAGTGATCCGTGAGTGGGCCCTATGAAATCCTTCATGAGTTTCACATGGACAATCTTGATAAATCATCTCTCGGAAGTAACTCCATTGAAGAAAAACATGATTTTATGATGATGCCTTCTACTTGATCACACAAGGTGAGCAATCCTTCATGAGCTAAAGGAATTTGTCCAGACAGGGGGAGATGGTACAACACATGAAGAAATACAAACGCATCTATCATGGACCATATTGCTAGAAGAAAGAGCACCATGGCAGGGGGAGTAACATACCTATGAAAGACTACAATTCATGAAGAAAAGAAGCAGTTTGACAGAGGGAGTATTTGGGCACTCCATTTGCCATTGATGTCAAAGGGGGGGATTGTTAATCAAGGTTGTCATTGATGTCAATGTGGCATTGACCGAGATGTCAATATTCTTGAGATGCCTGGTTCCAGATGATGATGCCATGACTCTTGGTTGACTAGGACACTATCAATGAAGATGTCAAGTCACGAAGAAGTCAAACCACTAATGAAGGAAGCCCCAAGTACTTGATCTAATGTTGCATGCACTTGATGATCTAGATCTTTACCAATGATGTCATACACATGGATGATACTTGATGAAGTCATACACTTGATGAAGGTACTTGATGAAGGTTGGAAGACTAGATGATGATGTGGAAGATCTCAATTGATGGCTGGAAGACTAATTTGAAGTTCTCCTAATGATGCTGCACTATAACATATCACTGCACAATTATGTTATGACATGGATGATACACTCGTTGCTGGACACTATCATGATGACGTGGATGTCCTACATGTTCCTATGATGATGAAGAAGCCAAATAATGGAGAAGACAAACAAAGAAGCCATACTGTCCTAATCATTTTCTGCACTAAATAATTCAAGGGCAGTAACAAAGAAAAATATTTTTCACCACCTTAGAGGTAACCTTTCAAAATGGATCCTATACCATCTTGTAGAGTATATTTTTCCCTTTCTAATGAGCCCTTACTTGCCCCCAAACTCCTGGTGGTTGATGAGATAATGAATTTTTAAGTTTAGAAAAATATTTTTTTATCTAGCCGACCTAAGTTAACATACATATGTCGGCTCTCATCTCCAGCAATCATGTCCTCTCTTTAAAGGATGAAATCACTATAAATATAAGTCGAAACCTTCATTTTTCACCATCAATTTCGGTGAAGAATATCACAGGAGTTCAGAGAGGACCAAAAACACAGTAAGGAGGGCGAGAAGGACAGTTAAGGATAATTTTTGTTTGGGACACCATACAAGGAAGTCGGATTGCAACAGTGTGGTGGAATGTCACCTCTAAAACCTTAAAACAAATATATTATATTGCAGACTCGTTATTGCAGACTTACGCAGAAAAAATGGATTTGTTGTAGCATTGTTTGCAGAACTGTGGAGGCACACTTTTGGACTTGTTGTAACACTTGCAGATTTGTGGTAGCATATTCTCGATCTTGTAGCAGCATTTTTTTTTTTGACCTTTTTTGCACACTTGTAATAACACTTGTTGCAGATCTGTGGTGATCATTTAGCTTCAGACCTGAACTAATATAATTCAGATTTGTGCACAGAAGGAACAATGTTGCTACTTGTGGAGACAGTCCTGTGGAGGCAGCTCGGTGCTTGAAAAACAATCTCAGTTTGAAGAGACACAACTACAGTTACACTTGTACAATCCTCAAATCTTCAAGCTTGGAAAATGTGAGGCTAGAACTTAACATCTGAAGGATCTTAATGTTTATATTGGCAAAGCTTGTGAAGACTTGAAGTGCAGACCTTGATCAAAGAGAGGCTTGAACTATTTTAGAAGGTACCTTGGGGCAGAATCAAAGGCGCTCTTGAAATATTGAAGACATTCTTGAAGAAGAACTTATTGAGCACAGTATTTTAGGATCAAGGGAGATTAGTGAAGCAAAAGTATAACAGAAAAAAAAAAAGAAGTGAAGAAGACTTGAAGATAAGACTAAGAAGACTTTGTGGAGTGACCTTGAAGAAGATTGAAGATATTTTGTTGAAAAGCCTTAAGTGATCTTGGAAATAACATTGAAGATCATGATGCATTGCTGATGTCATCATGAGGTAACTTGGAGAAATTGTTTGGGTACAATGAAGAGCAGTGGTGACACCTTCTAAAAGGTTGGCATTGATGACATGACGTGGAGACTAAGTGTGACAGGGCTTGTTGAAGAATACTTTGGGAGCCGTGAAGAATAACCAAGCATATTTTGACGAAGTGAAGTTAACGGTTGGAGCCTCATAGAGACAAGGTCGGTGCCTTGGAAGAGAGGGTTGGAGCCCTAAAGGATCGGTGTCCTCAAGAATCCAGGTTGGAGCCTGAACCAAAGAAGCGTTGGTGCCCTTGGGGTTGGAGCCTCTAAACGCAAGGTTGGTGCCTTGGATAGATAGGGTCGAAGCCCTAGAGGTCGGAGCCTCACAAAAGTCCAAGTTGGTGCTTGGCAACAGTTTGGAGCCTGGGAGATTGAGGATCGGTGTCTTCATCTAGGGTTTTATCTCTTTTATTATAAAAGAAGAATTTAAGAAAAGCATTCATTCTTATTGTTCATATTGTGTTCTAAATATCAGTGATCTAACTGGTAAAATTAACAATTGAAAAGAAATATTGATTCGCCCCCCACTCAGTATTTCCAACAATCTGCTTTGCTACAAATGTGGGGCTGCTCCCTCTTCCTCTGGAATTCCTTGATGTAGAGAAATCAAGTTTTTATGTTGCTCCCTCACGAAAACTGATTTTCCTCAAGAATTATGACTTTCTTGGCTAAGGGACTGCACTGCCCTTTGGGGATCCAAACTGCTGCTCACACTGAGCAACAAACCTCTTCCTTTCTCTGCTACTGAGCTCTCCGGTTGATCATATCTGCTTTGATACCATGTGAAAATTTTGTTGATTTTTAATCTACCTTGGACAAGTGTTTCCCATGGGTTAGTCTCTACCCAGGGAAAAATGTCCAAAATAATTCTTTTCCTAAGTGTGACTTTATAAAGTAAAAGTGACTTTATAAGTGGTAAAGTCTATGTTAAATTATAAAGTGATAGTGACTTTATAAGTGGTAAAGTCGATGTTAAATTATAAAGTGAAAAGTGACTTTAGACATAAAGTACAATGTGGGTACTTTATTTAATGGGTGAGTAAAAAAATAGAAAGTGAGAATTAAATGTACATTTATTCTCATCCCTTGATCTCAGTGAATTTGAGCCATTAGATCTTAGGGTTGCCCAAAAGTCATTTAGGGAAACAAAAGGGGGAAAAGAAAAGAGAGACTACATTCATTCATTCTTCATGACCAGATTGGAGAAAGGAGGTTGAGGGTTGGAGAAAAGTTCTGAAAGAGAAATTTGTTGCAGCAAGTTGAAGGAGTGACTTTTGGGCAAAGTTGGGCACAAAATCAAGGCATAGAAGACAACAGAAGGTACAGTACGAACAACATTTAATGTTGTGAGTTGCACACAGTTTGAGAGAAGTTTTTGAGTAAATTTTTTATTTTTGAAAAAAAATCTGTACAGCCTGTACGAAATCAGTACAATACATTTTTTCAGTTTCAAGTGGGCACGAAAATCGAGGCAACGTGGGCACGATTTTCAAGGAGTTTTGGGCTGAAGATATAAGTTGTATTTTGTTGTTTTGTTTTGTCTGCAAATGTATTTTTCCTGAACTTGAAAGATAAATAAATTTGAAGAGCTCTCTAACAGGTTTTCCTTGGAGAAGATTGAAGGGGTTTTGCCTGGGTCTAAGTTGACCAAAAATCTATGTGTATTTTTTATGTGTTGCTGGTCTATTTATGTGCATATTTATTTTCAGCATGTGTTGACAGTCCCATGTGTTTTAATCTGAAAATTTCATTTCCAAAATTCTATATGTTGAATGTAAGTTTACGGGAAAGGGTATTTAATTGAATGGGACTGATAAGGTGAAATTAAAACCGGATTGGGATTGAAGGAAAATTTTTAGTCATCAAATTTCAACAAATTTCATCTATTGCAATAACTGAAAAATATTCTTCTAAATTTACTACTACAATTTTCACAATAAATTATTGCAGAAAATAAAATGCTGGAAATAGAAAAATTCTAGCACACACATAGAAAACATTAACACGATTATTTTTTGACAATTGTCCTTGAAAAATCCCAATGTGGGAAAACCGATCAGATGAGGCTTTTCTTATTAATTTTCAGCAACAAATCTGAGTACAAGAATTCTGACAATTTAAACAGAGGGAAATACTAAGAGAAATTTTGTGAGAAATATCTCTCTCTCCACAGTGACTTCCTGACCTCGAGATGGACCCTCTGCCCATACGCTAGTGCCTCTGCGTCACTCTTTGCGCGGTGATTGTGTAGAGATCTAGTGGACTACGCTCTTCCTTTCTCTGCCTCTTCTTGAATTCAGAAATCTACCTTCTGAACTTCTGCTGCTACACTCTCTCACCTTCTACTCACCCTCTAGCTCTATCTCCTCTACTGAATAACAACCACTGAGAAAATCGATCTGCCTGGGCATCTGAGTAACTACACTGGTGTGTTCTCCATTTACCCATCGACTTCTTCTTATAACCTTTTGTTGGAGCACCAACGATCAAGAATAAAACATAATCGATGGCCCAGATTATTTCGTCGTCGATCCGTGTGAGTTTCTAGAACATTCACACCAAGACTTAATTAATTCTGATTAATTAATCATATTCCCTAAGTTTAGACTTATGAAATATTAAAAACTGACTAATAAATATAATTAAGTTGTCTCTAGGTGGAATTTCCAGAAACAATTTCTGGGTATTGGAGAATACATGTATTCTACCCTCTCCACTAAATCTCGTGGCTAGAACACATCCGATGCTACAAAAACTAACAATTTGAAAGGGCATTCATAAGTTTACAATGAAGAAGAGCTTGAGTTTCTCATCAAGTTTTGAGACCAAAGTCCTCTTGAGAAGAATTGAAGTTTTATTTGTAAAGGAAAAAATTATTGCTACTGTTATAATGTTTTAACTTTTTCAAAGCTGAATTGGTTTAGAATGAGGCAATATTCAACTGATAATGCATAGTTGCAATAAGAGGCATGAAAATTCTATGGTTTTGGGCATGGAAAGAAATTTTGAATATGGAAAAGTTTGTTGCAAAAGACTTGAAGTTTTGGATGTGCTATCACTTGCCGCCTACACCTACCTACAGTTAGCGGAAAAAACCTTTAACCCCACAAGGTGTGGTTGGTGGCAAGGAACTCAGAGAAGGGGTTGTCATAGTAATCCCGACTCTCTTCGTTTAAGCTATCTCCTAAGTTAGCTATGGGGGCGGTACCTAAATTAAAAACTAAATTAAAATATGTGAGTTTCTAGGAGAGTTGTTAGAGTTAAATAGATTACTTCTTAAGATTTATAAGCAAAAAATGATATGAGCAATAACCATCAATACATAATTTAAATAAACATAAAGCATATGAAAATGAGTGCCTTCAAAGTATTGCTCTTTGAAATGAAAATGTATTTGCTTAAATGAAGTAAAATGATTTCAAATGGAAAACAAAAATAATGTTAAAAAGTGAAACAAGAAAATGTTAGCACAAGATATTGTAAATGCTCTTAAGATGAATAGATTTATGAATCAAAGCATGAGAAACTATCTTGCTCAAAATGAAACAATTAGTGTTTTATTTTGGAGAATGTAAATGAGATGATAGAAAAACTCAAATGTTAGACCAAGATAACACTATGCAATTAAATTTGCAACACCAAATAAGGGTATTTGCTAATGAAACAAGATATATCAATCATCCATAAGCATAATGACTATTAAAATGACAACATGCAATGAAGTTGCAAAAGTAAGCAAATTTCCAAGTACCATAGAATTAAACTTGTTGCAAAATTTAAGGAATTAAAATGCTTGCATCCAAAGTGCTTCTTGAGATAATATTTGCATGTGAAACTTTAAACCATCAAGATCGCACCATGATAACAAATGTTAGACCAAGATAACACCATGCAATTAAATTTGCAACACCAAATAAGAGTATTTGCCAATGAAACAAGATATATCAATCATCCATAAGCATAATGACCATTAAAATGACAACATGCAATGAAGTTGCAAAAGTAAACAAATTTCCAAGTACCATAGAATTAAACTTGTTGCAAAATTTAAGGAATTAAAATGCTTGCATCCAAAGTGCTTCTTGAGATAATATTTGCATGTGAAACTTTAAACCATCAAGATCGCAAAAAAATTGAGAAATTTGCTAGTAAATGTGATGAGATAGTGCTCTTGGTTTATTTTATTAATTAGTTTTAAAGCAAAGTTACAATTGAACTCTAATCCTCAGACCTCAGCCTCGCCCAAATATTTGGATTTCACAGTGAGGAGTCCATAGAGGTAGAGGGTCCCTAAAATGTCTGTTCAACCAACTTAAGTTGGAGGTAAATTTTAGTGATGCTTGGGGCATGTAAGATCTAAAAGTAAATTAACATGAAAATGAAAATTCAACTTCAACTTGAAATATATTTGTTTGTCATGAAGAAAATAAAAGATTGTAGGTGTACTTAATGGTGAAGCATAAGCAAATTTGAAGTATGATTTCAAGCTAAATAAACTCTCAAGTAAAGATGCTTGCATATAAAAAATCTGAATTTTCTATGAAAGTAAATGCTCTTAAAACTTGTAGCAAATCAAAGTGAATAGCTAGTGAAATGAATGAAATGCATGGTTGTGTTAATTGACCAATTAGATGAGATGCATGCAATTTAAAGAGATCAACAAATCACACCATAAGTTCTCTCAAAAACATGGAGAGATTGAGATGCCATTGGGTAAAACCCACACTCCCAAAATCACAAATTTTATTGGTTGTTAGAGGTAAGAGACCATGAAGCCTCCTACAAGCTCAAGGAAAACCTTTTCAAATGAAACTTGAGGTCTTAGACTTATCCTTGATGAGAAATTTCTGCAATATAAAGACTCAATAGAAATCAGATTTTTACAAGTGAAGAAGAGAGGCTAAGCCTCCTCAATGCTCACGGCCAAGAGAGAGAGAAGAAGCCACAAAAGGAACTCGACCTTCCTCAAGGAAGCCCTTTAACTGCCCACGACCAAAGGAAAAATAGAGAGTCCTCCTCGTTTGACATTAGAGCTCAAAGGTCCTGCAACAATTTGTTAGTAGTTTCTTGAAGGTGAATCTGACAAGTTGCTACAAGAAAACAAGTTAGAAAAAGAAGGCTACGAAAAACCAACCAAGTGTTAGACAAAGAAAATCACAAAATATTGCACAATATTCTACAAAGGGCTAAGCCAAAGAGGATGAGTAAACTCTCCTCTTTTTCTAGCCATGCTTAAGCTCTTTAAATAGCAAAATATGATCCAATGAAGAACAATGAAAAGTAAAATATTTTTTTTAAAATGATTGCATGCATATAAACTATGTCCAAACAAATCCCTGCAAGACACTTTTGCGTAAGATAAACTATGAAAATCCAAATAACAAATGAGAGTTCCTTTGAAGGTGCTTCAAGAGTGGGTTGGTCTCCTAAAGACTTCCCCTCACGCTTGATCCAAAAAGAATTCTTCTACAATACTCAAGTCACATGTAGATTTAGATAAACAAACAATGAATTGAAACTTCTAGAAATTTATTTGAAAATAAACTAGAACTTTCAACCTCTAGGGCCTACTTTCAAATCAAATGCTAATACAAGATAGCTTTGTACTAGCAAATTCACAAGAATACCTGGAAAATGAAATAACTCAAAGCATAGAAAAGATTATACCAATAGCTCCAAATGCACCATTCTCCAAAGGAAGAACACCCATGAATGGACCCCCAAAGTCTTTTTATTGATATTCTTGAAAAGTGTACAAAGTATCAGCGGTTCCGCAAGCACACTAGTTAGTAAACAATGATACCATATGAGAGCCCATGGCTCCATTATATAGGAAGTTGGAAGAAAATCCAAATGAAGAACCATATGCCAAGTGGTGAGAGGGAGGAGATCGCAAGGCAAATTCAAATTTGGTAAGTGGAGCTCCAATGCCAAGTGTAAAAATCGAATTCTAGCAAGTGGACATCATTTTCTTCTTCCCTTATGTGCCAAATTCGAATTTTATGATGGAATGACATGTGTATATGGTTGGTAACCCATGTGGGAACAATTTTCCACAAAAATCTCCACCAAATATTCTCACAAATCCTCCCAAATATGCATTAACTTCACAAATTCGAATTTCCAAGTAAGCAGCTCTCATTTAATGCCGTAAATTCGATTTTATTTGAGCACATGTCTTTTCCTTGATTTTAGGAGTCCACATCACCTTGGGACTTCACTTTAACTCCTCCATAATTTTCCATCTCATTTCCACCTCATTTAGCATGTGTGGATATTTATTTTTCTCCATTTATTTAATTTCTGGCTTAATTAATTGCTAGATTTCTCACTAAACTTAGGAAAAGTGGGTTTGAGGGTTCAAAACATATTTTTAACCCCTCAAAGTGTGTTATAGTAGAAAGTTGAGCGTGAGAGGTGTAATTTTGATTACTCATACCCCATACAACTTCTCTAGGAAACACTTATGACAATTCAATTACAATTTTTATTGCAATTTTCGACTTGCAGGAAATCTAAAAAATTAAAAAATCACTACCTAGACCTAACTAGATTCCACGAAATTTTTTGTGTGATCTATTATGGTAATATACATTGGCTCTAGACATTAGGAATCACCTAAGGCCTCACCATCAAGACATACTCTGGCTTTGGGGTAAAATTGGAGGAAAAAACTCAATTAATTATTAACTCCTAGTAAGGAGATGATAATTAACCTAGTAAAAAAAACCTCCCAGAGTAATACTCACTTGTTGGCAAGGTCCCAAGCAACCTAGGCCCGTTACAGTCTCAATACTGACTCAAATTCATCATTACTAGCATCACTTATTACAATTCCTCATAGGGCGTGGAATCTGGGTTCAAGAGAAAATGATAAGAAGTAGAAGTAGAGTTTAAAAATTATATTGAACTAATGATATCTGATGATATGTGATGGTACATGTGTCCTCCGGTTCATCCTTGGGCATGGAGTCTTCTCATTATCATCAGGTGCCACTTCAGTGGTCAACAGGATGTGAAAGCACTAGGGTTTTTGGATAGAATCCTTGAACTAGACCTAAATAAATGTTTCCATTGAAAGAAGAAACCCTAGTTCATGCAAAGGAGGAAGGAAAGTAACTGATGATGAATACGTGGTTGATGAGTTTCTAGATGGATGATTTTTGCAAAATGGTAAGGATCAAGAGAGAGTTGACAATACCCTTTAATCGATCTAAAGATACGTACCTTATATCTCTCTTCCTTGATTATTATTGTTGTTGTTTTACCATTAGTTACCCTGTTGTCTTTGTTATGTTGGGTTGTAATTTTTCTTCCATGGCCTCCTAGTGAGGATTGCAAGTAAATCATGAAGGCTACTTAGTCTTTGGCAACAAATGGAAGTATTAGAAGAACAAAGCAAAGTCTGTGCAAGAGGATTCTCCTTGGAGTGATTCATGTTCAAGAAGTAGAAATTGTATTGATATCTCAAATTATGTTGGAAGGGCTCCTTGTTTAGAAGAAGCTAGTTCGTCAACAAATTTGAAGGACTCATGTGTGAGAGGAAGCAACAATGGCAGAAAGAAGTGCCTCCATGATAGAGGGAGCAACTAGCATTGCCAAGATGACCAGAGAACAAGAGTGGTCAAGTTTATGATTGAGCCAAGGCATGTTTTGAGTGTAGCTTTTGGGATTCATAGATTCAACTTAGGGATCTGCTAAGATAAACAATAAGCTGACAACACTATTGAAACATGATATATTGCAGGTTGCTTGGCAAATTGTGAAGTAGGGTAGCTTTAGATTGTTTGATCAAGTACGGAGACGATTGTGGTGATAGGTCAAAGCACCTGGAGCATTGAGGCTCCTATGTGTGAAAGTTTCAAAACATAAACCCTACTATAGTGTCTAGATCTACTTCGCATACTTGTTTAATTTACTTAACAAGTTATTTAACTGAAGTATTCAGAAAAACATTAAAGCAAACCCAAACTGCAGCCTACACATCTATAGATCATTTACTGAATAGTACACACATGTGACAAGATTACACATAGATTTTTCGAACAAATGTCCCTGGAAAAATCCAATGAGGGAAAACTGGTGCAGCAGCTCTAGAGGATTTTATTATTATGTAGAATGTGAATGCAACATTTTGAGCACTAGAAATGGTTGGCCCTTACAGAGAAATTACATGGCAGTTTGTACCTTTCACTCAGAGACAGAAAATATGGCTGTATCACACCCTCAATCGGGATTTACAAATTACAAGCCCTTTCTGGCCCACTGGAACCCTCAATGCTGCCTTAGCAACCTCTGCGTCAGCCCTCACTTGCCAGCGTCCCCATTGCGTCACCTTGGCTAGTACTGCGCTGCGTTGGCTAGGTTTGCGTCACCCTCGCTGGTGATGCGTTGCGTTGGCTAGGTTTGCGTCACCCTGGCTGGTGCTACGTAGCCTCTGCATAGTCCTCTGTGTTGTGATGGCTGAACTGCGTGCTCCTTGCTGGCTCTGCGCTGTCTGGTACTCACTGCCTCTCTGCTGCTGTATTCTTGGCCTTGGATTAGATCATCCCTTGCCAATCTCTACCCTTCACTGCACTGCAAACTCTCTTCGAATTCCTCAGCCAACCCTGCCCTAGAAATTCGACTTAGCTTCAATGCTATGCAATGTGTGTGTGTCTTCCAACTGACCCTAAGCCCTTCCTTTATACTTTTCTCGTTGGAAAACCAACGATCGTGATCTAATCTCTAATCGACGGCCCAGATTAAAAGATTGCTTGATCCATGTCACTTAGAACTATTCATCACATGTGTTTAATTAATTGACTTTAATTTTTCTAATTTTCTAAGTTAGATTTAGGGTCCTCATTAAAAAAATTAATTATTTGAATAACTTCAACGCTAGATGAAATTTCTCCAAACGCTTCTTGGGTTTTGGAGATCTTGTGTGCCTTAGCCCCTCCACAAAGTTTCAGAGCTAGTGCACACCCGATGCTACACAAAATCTCAACACTACCTCTTTGCAAGGAGTGTGCTCTAACAATACATCCACATTGAAGTATTGCCTGATCTTGGCATCAGTCTCTGCGCTGCTGATGCTTCGCCTGCTGCCCTCCATCCACTGCGCTGCTGCCTTTTGTATTGCTGTCCATGGCTCTGTCACAGTCACTGCCACATCTGTACTGCAACTCCCTCTCAAATTGCTACATCATGCTGCCCATAGCACTGCCACTGCTAACTGCTGCACTACAACTCAGTTGCTGAAAAGTAAGCAACTGAAGGACCTGTTGACCACACTTTGTCAACTACCCCATAGCAGTACACCCCCACTTTTTCAAATGGGATTCGTCATGTTCGACGTGGTTGCGCCATTCAGATTCCATCATCCAGATTTCATCGACAGTTGACATTGTTATAAATGATGTAAACCCATTCTGCATTGTTATGATGTAAATGACCTAAGTAAGACCGTCAGTGTATGTAATAGCCTAGGTAAGCCTAGTATGTTGTTGATGATCTCTATCCTAGGAGGTTTTTTGTCTCACTGATTCACGAAAGTGATCGGCAGAGTTTTTCCCTCCAGCCTCACCCCAAAGCTAGGGTGGATTTTATCATTAGCATACTAAGTGAGTCCTAGTGTTCTATCGAGTCCTTGTAAAAGTAGTTTGAGCTACTTCGTCTACTAGATCATATTTTGAGTCGCAGAACTGGGTATTTATTTGAGGGTCTATACGAATGGGTTTTCCCCCTTCATGTATGTAAATGTATTATCTCATGTAAAAGAGGGTTGGAAAAATAATTATAATCCCCTCTTAGTCAATTAATTAAATTTTCTGGTCAATTAATTAATAAAATCCTAAACCAGAAATTTAATTAATTTAAGGTCCTAAATTAGGATTAAATCTTTAAAGGCAAAATTTGTGGGTCCTTGGAAAATGATTTTGAAAGCCCCAAGCCAAGGGAATATTGAGAATTTTAAGAAATATTGGACCCTTGGGCCTTGGTGGTTAAGTCAAGGTCAAAATTTTGGGGTAATTAACTCAAAAATAATATTTTGAGTTAATTAAAATTGAATTAAATGATAAATTCGTTTTTTCCCCAAAATTTTAATTTCAACGCTCCGGATTAAAAGATAATTAAATCTTTTGGACGATTGAGATTATTTTGACGAGGATCATCCAAACTAGCCGTTAGAGATCTTGTCCTATAAATTTAGAGGTCTTTCTCATTCTTGAGTCATCCGATCTCAGAATCGTGTACTGGTCTTGGAAGCTCTTGTGAATTTTTCTTGATGAATAAAGCATAAAGACTTTGGGGTTACAAATCTTGATGTTCCTTCTCAAAGTTATGTGGTGAATTGTCTCTAAACTCTGCTACTTGGTTTCTTGTATTTTATGGTTGATGGCCTACATGGATTAATCTGCATACAGGTATCTTGTGCAGTTTTCTGGGTTTATAAAATAACATTCTGATTTTTCTAAGGGTCTCATGTTGTTTTCTTAAATCTCTATTAGTCTAAAGTTCAGATCTAAGTGTGCAAGGAAATTTTTTTTAAGATTGGGCGTCTGGGAAAGTCTTCGGTTGGACCAGCCGACTCTCAATAAGCATAAATCTGATAAGCTCTTTATTTGTTAAATTTCGGGTCTATCTTACGATATTTGTGATCTTGCAGGGTTTCGAAGGCTTGTGCCTCTCACTAAAAATTTTAAATTTCTGAAAATTGTGCTAAACGGATTCAGATCTGACCATGAGGGTTTTAAAATTGTAAATTAGTTGTAAATTTGTAAATTTTTTTAAGATCTGTGAGGGTTTAATTGTTTCTTGGTGTGTGTCTTCGCATCTGATCGATTGTCATAGGTTACGTGTTCAAATCGAATTTTTTTTTTAAGATCTAGGGCAGATTCAAGCTAAAGGCCGACCGGGCTCAACGCCGCCATCGTGGGCAAATTCGGGACTATATTTGATTAAGGTGGAGCATGAAATCCGAGTTTAATCGAGAAATAATTGGTGGGAAATTTTTTATGTGTACCTGGTTTTTATCATTGCTTCATCTCAATTTGCCCTTTCGATTCCCTTTCAACTGTTTCACGCTACTCTCCGTCCAAAATTCATCTCTCGCCCTTGTTTTCCTTGCGGCATTTTGCACCCCAGCGATCTTTCTTCACGCCATCGAAGCCTCAGCTCTGTCCTACCTGCACACACAAAAAACGACAAAACGCAGTGTTAAACTTGATCAATCCACCGTCCAAGCCTCATTTCCGTCATTTACATCCATCGACCTCAACCCTTCATTCCCGTTGACGTGTCTCTGCTTGTAATCTCATTCTCATCGTGCCGCCGGAAGCCCCTTTATTCACGCCGTCCGTTTGCCCTGTCGTGCTAACTTCCGTCGACCTGCATTCAAAAAAAAAGAACCGCACACATTAAAATTACAAAGCCCGTGTTTAAATTCTGTTCGATGTTATTTTTTGTAAAGGTTTTGTTTTAGTACATATGTGGAGTATTAGTCGTAGATTTTTCTTTTTGTTTTTTTTTGAGTCGGCTTTCTTTTTTTTAATAGATTTCGTTTAGTTTTAGATTCATTTATTTTTAGATTTAGATTTTGTAGGCTTTAGTTTAGTTTTAGTGTGTTAGATTTAGTGAATGTTAGGCTTAGCGTTAGAGATTTTGGTTTAGATTTGAGTTAATTCTTAGTTAGTTTAATTGCTAGGATTTAACTTTTTAGTTCAACTTAGTTTTTGTTTTATTTTGTATGGTTAGCATTAGATTTAGGAAGTTTCATTTTAACATTTAGTTTAGCTTTTAGATTAAAATTCTAATTTAGTCTTAGTTTAATTTTTACTTAGACTTAACTTTAGTTTTTAATTTAGATTTTTTTTTTTTTAATTTTAATTTAGTTTTAGCTTAGTTTCAAATTTAGTTTAATTTTAACTTTAGGATTTAACTTTTAGAACTTTGTTTAGATTTAGAATTTTGATTTGTTTTAAAAATAAAAATAATAAAAAAATAAAAAATTCCAAAAAATCCTAAAAATTTAGAAAATACAAAATATAAAAATTTTTCAAAATTTGATAGTCAAATGTGCTAATTTTTGTTTTTTATCTAAAAGTTTGACTATAGAACATTTTGATTGTCGAAGGCGGGTAATATTGGAATATTTTTATTTCGAGAAATCTTTCAAGTGTCGGCTTTTTCTCATAATATTGTTATTCATGAGCTGAAAATGGCATTCTCAAGAAAATATCATTGTGATATATGCAGTGGGTTTAATAAACTATGCCAGTAATGTTTTGTTTATAATTGCATAACGGGATTTTTATTGGTCCATAAGACGCGGTGCTTAAATTTAGAGGTTGCGTTAGAATCAGTGAATCTGTTTATTTTATAAGTATTTGATGTCTTGGCGTGTCTCCTGAATTTTCATCCTCCATTTCTAATAGGGTCTCACTTGCCTGCTTGAGGCAGCAAACACATTAATAAGAGGTCAGGATGGTGGAAGCTTCACCTTGAGCCGTTGTCTTAGTGCCTATACAATCTGTGCGACAACATTTTTTGGCGCCGTTGCCGGGGATAGAGTTTTTCTGTCCTTGGTCTTAACGACATTTTATAATCTTCTGATCTTTCATCGCCATTCATTAGCCTGTCGCAAGGGATCACATTTTCTGGCGACTTTTCATCTCTTCATATTTTCATCGTCTTATCTTTCGTCATATCACTAATCATTTCATCATTTCATCTTTAGCACCTGGACATTTCGGTTGGCTTCTTGTTTGGGTGGCGACTCCACTTATTCATCTTTTTATTCCCAGACAAGAATTCCCCTGTGATATCCATCTGCTAGCTCTCGATTATTTCCTCTGTTTTAGAATTAGTTTCATGTTCAAGTGGCGACTCCAACTCTTTCATTTCTTACAAGAGTTCCTGCCAAGAAGTTCGCTTCTTGAGGACCTTTTGACTATTCTTGAACACAGATCTATTTCTAAAATCTTAAAAACGATATCATGGATATTTTTGCCCGGTGTAATTTTGTTAATATTCAGGGTTATCCTCATGATCTCCCTCAAATGGATAAATTACCTATCTTTCAAGGAAATGATGCAGTTAGTGTTAAATCTCATCTGTTTGCTTTCACTAACTGGTGGAATAGAATTGCAGTTGCAAATAATAATTTCGATGATGTAAAAATGAAAACTTTTGTTCTTACTTTTGGCGAAGATGTTGTTGAATGGTTTACGGAAAAGCCTGATAGTTCATTCAATACTTTTGAATCCATTGTAGTTGCTTTTAAGGAAAAATATGGTGATAAAAGGGAAGATCGACATTTGGTAATAGAGATCAGTACTATAAAAAAGAAAGAAAATGAAACCACTGAAGAATTTAACAGGAGATTTAATGGTATTCTTAGAGAAATATCTCAAACTCATAAGCCTCCTGATGGATCTCTTCTGAATTTTTACATTGATGCTTTTGATTCTGATACTGCATATGAGTTAAGACGGACTAAAACTGCAAATTATAAAGCTTGTCAATCTTTAGCTGAGGAGATTGAAAAGGATAAGAAAGCATCTGGAATGTCCAAAACTCCAGATTTTGATAGGTTTTTGACAGATACTCTAGAAGATGATGATCACCCTATGAAAAAGTTAATGCAGAAACTTGAAAGCATGGAGCTTAATCAAGCGAAATTGATCTCTGAACATGCTAAGGAAATAAGTGTCTTACAGGCTAGATTGGTTCAAATGGAAAGAGCTCAAACGCAGAATTCCCAACCTAGAAATAATAATGCTTTGCAGAAAAGAGACCTATCTTATGAGCAGAGACCGACAAATCAACTTGAGTTTGCAAATCTTGTGGATGAAGCTCCGCCTTATTGTAGAGCCTGTAATGATCTTCATGAAGAGGCTACTTGCCCCATTGTCAAAAGGATCATAGCTAGTAGAATGGCAAGGTCAAGTCATCAAATTAATGTTGTTGGTAAGGACTATCACATGCATATAGAAGATCATGTAAGTCAGGTTAAGGAACCAGCTCAGATGATTAAAGATGTGCAACCCAGTCATATGCAAATAATTCAAAACATGGAAGCTAACCAAATCAGTCTTCAAAATAAGATAATTGCCATGGAAGAAAAGCATGTTAAGGAAATAAATGTCATGGAAAACAGGTTAAAGATAATGGAAGTTAATCATTCTAATCAGATGTCCATCATGGAAGCAAGACACACCCAGGAAATCACTGCCATGAAGGAAAATCACTTGATGGAAATAAAAAATATGGAGGCAAATCAGACAAAATTAATAGTAAGGCATGCCGAGGAGATGAGTTCCATACAGAAGAAATTGGAAAAAATGGAAGAATTACAAAAATTTCAACTGAAATTTGATTGTGAAGATTCATCAACAGATCACAAGACTTTTTGTCTGCAAAAGCCATTCTCATCTCATCACACGGAGGATTTCACTATGGTTTCAAAGGACGTTGAGAGAGACCAAGCTTATGTGTCACCATTGACAGATTATATCCAAAATAACATTGGTCATGCTCCGTATTCTTCAGATATTTTGTACAGGCATCTTCAAGATGAGGACAAGAATTCTACAGTGGTATCATTGCTAACATCACAACCCACTCAGAAGAAGAGAAAGAAGCAGAAAATAAGTAAGCGGTTTGATTCGTCTAATGGTCGAGAGCAGCGTGATATTTGGATAAGACAGAGTCCTACATTATGCAAGATCGGCCATGGCACATCTGAAAAGCAGCCTACAGACTTGCCTGAAAGCAGGCAAATGCTCAGCATACACTATATTGAGCACATCTGATGCCACAGGGCATCCTCTGTATCGTATTTCTAACCCCACTCCTCGTTATTTCAGCATTTCATTTTGCAGTTAGAGTAGATTTATTTTTCATGTTAAATAGAATAATGAATAAAAGAAGAGCTTCTATTTTTCATGTACTTAATGTTATATGATGAGATTTGGATGGACGCTACTTATGTAATCTTGTGTGTTGCTTGGATGCAGATTCTGGATTCTCACATTCCTTCAATGAAGCAACGTGTCCCCAAGTAGAGCCAGATGTTGACCGCACTTTGTCAACTACCCCATAGCAGTACATCCCCATTTTTTCAAATGGGATTCTTCATGTTCGACGTGGTTGCGCCATTCAGATTCCATCATCAGTCAACAGTCGACAGGTTTTATAATGATGTAAACCCATTCTGCATTTTATGATGTAAATGATCTAAGTAAGACCGTCCATGTATGTAACAACCTAGGTAAGCCTAGTATGTTGTTGATGACTTCCATCCTAGGAGGTTTTTTGTCTCACTGATTCATGAAAGTGATCGGTAGAGTTTTTCCCTCCAGCCTCACCCCAAAGCTAGGGTGGAATTTGTCATCAGCATGCTAAGTGAGTCCTAGTGTTTTTTATCGAGTCCTTGTAAAAGTAGTTTCAACTACTTGGTCTACTAGATCATGTTTTGAGTCGCAGAATTGGGTATTTATTTGAGGGTCTATACAAGTGGGTTTTCCCCCTTCATGTATGTAAATGTATTATCTCATGTAAAAGAGGGTTGGAAAAATAATTATAATCCCCTCTTAGTCAATTAATTAAATTTTCTGGTCAATTAATAAAATTCTAAACCAGAAATTTAATTAATTTAGGGTCCTAAATTAGGATTAAATCTTTAAAGACAAAATTTGTTGGTCCTTGGAAAATGATTTTGAGAATTTTAAGAAATATTGGACCCTTGGGCCCTGGTGGTTAAGTCAAGGTCAAAATTTTGGGGTAATTAACTTAAAAATAATATTTTTAAGTTAATTAAAATTGAATTAAATGATAAATTCGTTTTTTTCCCAAAATTTTAATTTCAACGTTCCGGATTAAAAGATAATTAAATCTTTTGGACGGTTGAGATTATTTTGACGAGGATCATCCAAACTAGCCGTTAGAGATCTTGTCCTATAAATTTAGAGGTCATTGTCATTCTTGAGTCATCTGATCTCAGGATCGTGCACTTGCTCTTAGAAGCTCTTGTAAACTTTTTTTTGAGGAATAAAGCAAAAGACTTTGGGGTTACAAATCTGGATGTTCCTTCTCAGATCTATGTGGTGAATTGTCTCTAAACTCTGCTACTTGGTTTCTTGCATTTTACGGTTGATGGCCTTCATGGATTAATCTGCATATAGGTATCTTATGCAGTTTTCTGGGTTTATAAAATAACATTCTGATTTTTCTAAGGGTCTCATGTTGTTTTCTTAAATCTCTATCAGTCTAAAGTTCAGATCTAAGTGTGCAGGGAAATTTTTTTTTTAAGATTGGGCGTCTGGGGAAGTCTTTGGTTGGACCAGCCGACTCTCAATAAGCATAAATCTGATAAGCTCTTTATTTGTTAAATTACCAGGTCTATCTTATGATATTTGTGATTTTGCAGGGTTTCAAAGGCTTGTGCCTCTCACTAAAACATTAAATCTCTGAAAATTGAGCTAAAATGGATTTCAAATTTGACCATGAGGGTTTTAAATTGTAAACTAGTTGTAAATTTGTAATTTATATGTGAGGGTTTAATTTTTTCTTGGTGTGTGTCTTCAGATCTGACTGATTGTTGTAGGTTACAGGTTCAAATCGAAATTTTTTTAAGATCTAGGGCAGACTTAAGCTTGTAAAGGCGACTGCCTCGAATCTTCGTTACCGTGAACAAAACGAAATATTATTATATATATGAAATCCGAGCTAAATTGAGAAGAATTTAAAAGCTTGTTATTAATTTAGGAGCATTGGGTTCAATTGTTATCAATCCCTATTCAATTTGCCCTCATCCAAGTTCTGCATGCCCTAGTCCCCATTGCTGTGCAATATTCATCCGCTGTCCAACGTCCTCAATCTGCTCACGTTTTTCACCTGCACACACAAACTAAAAACGACAAAGTAGAATATTCAGGTCAGCGTCCCTTTCTCCTGTCATTC
>CM076569.1:166089175-166248216 GCA_034641835.2 Pinus albicaulis | reverse complement strand
TCAGGAATCTAGTCCATGGTGTTGACCACACTTCGTCAACTACCCCATAGCAGTACACCCCCATTTTTTCAAATGGGATTCGTCATGTTCGACGTGGTTGCGCCATTCAGATTCCATCATCCAGTTTCGATCGACAGTTTTTTACAATGATGTAAACCAAATTCTTTTGCATTTTATGATGTAAATGATCTAAGTAAGACCGTCAGTGTATGTAATAGCCTAGGTAAGCCTAGTATGTTGTTGATGATCTCTATCCTAGGAGGTTTTTTGTCTCACTGATTCACGAAAGTGATCGGCAGAGTTTTTCCCTCCAGCCTCACCCCAAAGCTAGGGTGGATTTTGTCATCGGCATGCTAAGTGAGTCCTAGTGTTTTATCGAGTCTTTGTAAAAGTAGTTTGAACTACTTGGTCTACTAGATCATATGTTGAGTCGCAGAACTGGGTATTTATTTGAGGGTCTATGCGAATGGGTTTTCCCCCTTCATGTATGTAAATGTATTTTCTCATGTAAAAGAGGGTTGGAAAAATAATTATAATCCCCTCTTAGTCAATTAATTAAATTTTCTGGTCAATTAATTAATAAAATCCTAAACCAGAAATTTAGTTAATTTAGGGTCCTAAATTAGGATTAAATCTTTAAAGGCAAAATTTGTGGGTCCTTGGAAAATGATTTTGACAGCCCCAGGCCAAGGGAATATTGAGAATTTTAAGAAATATTGGACCCTTGGGCCTTGGTGGTTAAGTCAAAGTCAAAATTGTGGGGTAATTAACTCAAAAATAGTATTTTTGAGTTAATTAAAATTGAATTAAATGATAAATTCGTTTTTTCCCCAAAATTTTAATTTCAACGTTCCGGATTAAAAGATAATTAAATTTTTTGGACGGTTGAGATTATTTTGACGAGGATCATCCAAACTAGCCGTTAGAGATCTGGTCCTATAAATTTAGAGGTCTTTGTCATTCTTGAGTCATCCGATCTCAGAATCGTGCACTTGCTCTTAGAAGCTCTTGTAAACTTTTTTGAGGAATAAAGCTAAAGACTTTGGGGTTACAAATCTGGATGTTCCTTCTCAGATCTATGTGGTGAATTGTCTCTAAACTCTGCTACTTGGTTTCTTGCATTTTATGGTTGATGACCTACATGGATTAATCTGCATACATGTATCTTGTGCAGTTTTCTGGGTTTATAAAATAACATTCTGATTTTTCTAAGGGTCTCATGTTGTTTTCTTAAATCTCTATCAGTCTAAAGTTCGGATCTAAGTGTGCAGAGAAATTTTTTAAGATTGGGCGTCTGGGGAAGTCTTCGGTTGGACCAGCCGACTCTCAATAAGCATAAATCTGATAAGCTCTTTATTTGTTAAATTTCGGGTCTATCTTACGATATTTGTGATTTTGCAGGGTTTCGAAGGCTTGTGCCTCTCACTAAAAATTTTAAACTTCTGAAAATTGTGCTAAACGGATTCAGATCTGACCATGAGGGTTTTAAATTGTAAATTAGTTGTAAATTTGTAATTTTTTTTTAGATCTGTGAGGGTTTAATTGTTTCTTGGTGCGTATATATTCAGATCTACTGATTGTTGCAGGTTACAGGCTCAAATCGGAATTTTTTTTAAGATCTAAGGCAGATCTGGCTTCCAAAGGCCAGATCTGGCCTCAAAGCTGCCACTGTGGGCAAAATCTGGACCATATTTGATTACAGGAGCATGAAATCTGAGTTTAATTGAGGAAATTTCTGAATTCGTGGGAAATTTTTGTGTACTGGGTTTCAATCATTGCTTCATCTGCATTTTGCCCTTCGATTCCCTTTCAATCTGCTGTTTCCACGCTACTCTCCAATCAAAATTCATCTCTGCCCATCGACCGCCCTCACCCTAGCTGTCGTTCCTCTTTAATTTTCCGTCCATCAGTTTTCTCTGCATCCGTATTCTTGCAAATCGAACCCTTGCATCTCTGCCCTCGTTTTCCTTGCGGCATTTTGCACCCCAACAATCTCTCCACGCCGTCCAACTCATTTCCGTCCAACCTGCAGCTGAAAGAAACGATAAACGCATTCTCTTTTCTCCTGTACGCCATCAAGCTGCCATCGAGCCCTCCCACGTCTGTCTGCTCTGTCCATCGACCTGCAGCAAACGACAAAGCAAACGCACCATAAAAAAAAGCAAACGTCGAATGTATATATGATTTGATCGATTGATTTTTCAATAGTTTAAGTTTTTTTTTTTTTTTTTTGTTCTAATTATAACTTAGTTCGATTTGTGTTAGATTTAATTTTTTGAGTCGGTCTTTTATTTTGTTAACCGTAATGTTAGACCCCTTTTTTTATGGATAGCGTAGGTTAGATTTTAGCATTTTTTTTTTTAGTTGTAGTTTAATCTTAGTTAGGATAGTCATAGTTCGATTTTTAATTTTATTGTTATCCTTAGATTTTAATTCTAGCGTTAGCTTTAATTCAATTAGAGTTTTAGTTTAGATTTGATTTAGTCTAACTTTAGATTTTAAATTTTAGATATTAAATTTAACCTTAGTTTAGTTTTAACTTAGTTTTAATTTTTAATGATTAGCTTTAGATTTAACTTAGTTTTAATTTAGTTTAACTTTAGAGTTTAATCTTAGTTTGTTTTAGTTTTAGAATTTAATTTTAACTTTAGTTTTATTTAGAGTTTAGATTTAGATTTTTTATTTTGATTTAGATTTTGAATTTTAGATTTAAAAAATATAAAAAATTCCAAAAAATCCTAAAAAAAATAGAAAATACAAAAATATAAAAATTTTAAATTTTCCAATTTTTTATGTTCCACTGAGCCTTAAAATTTTTATCTAAGTTTGACTATGGATCATTTTGATTTTTGAGCTGCGTTATAATTGGAACATTTTTCAGGTATCTGGCATTCTCATAATATTATTATTCATGGTTGTGGCATTCTCAAGAAAATATCATCGTGATTAATCGTGGTTTAATAAGCAGCAGTTAGTCATCATTTACTGGTTTATAATTGCATAATGGGATTTTGTATGACTCCATAAGGCACTGATCATAAGTGTGAAATCTAATCTAGATCTGTGAAATCCTGTTAATTTTATCAAGTATTTGGTGTTTTAGCTGTGTCTCCTGGATTTAGCATCCTCATTTATAATAGGGTCTACCTCCCTTAACTTGCAAGGAGACAGTTTAAATAGAGAGATTGGGGATAAAGGTGACAGCCCCCAATCTGAGCTGTTGTCGCGGTGCCCTAACAATCTGTGCGACAACATTTTTTGGCGCCGTTACCGGGGGTAGAGTTTTTCTGTCCTTGGTCTTAACGACATTTTATAATCTTCTGTTTTTTTATCGCCATTCATTAGCGTGTCGCAAGGGATCAAATTTTTTGGCGTCTTTCATCTCTTCATATTTTCATCATCTTATCATTCATCATATCACTAATCGTTTCATCTTTAGCACCTGGACATTTCGGTTGGCTTCTTGTTTGGGTGGCAACTCCACTTCTTCATCTTTCTAGTCCCAAACAAGAATCCCCCCTGATATCCATCTGCTATCTCTCAATTATTTCCCCTGTTTTAGAATTAGTTTCATGTTCAAGTGGCGGCTCCAATTCTTTCATTGCTTACAAGAGTTCCTGCCAAGAAGTTCACTTCTTGAGGACCTTTTGACTATTCTTGAACACAGATCTATTTCTAAAATCTTAAAAACGATATCATGGATATTTTTGCCCCGTGTAATTTCGCTAATATTCAGGGTTATCCCCATGATCTCCCTCAAATGGATAAATTACCTATCTTTCAAGGAAATGATGCAGTTAGTGTTAAATCTCATTTATTTTCTTTCACTAACTGGTGGAATAGATTTGCAGTTGCAAATAATAATTTCGATGATGTAAAGATGAAAACTTTTGTTCTTACTTTCGGCGAGGATGTTGCTGAATGGTTTATGGAAAAGCCTGATAATTCATTCAATACTTTTGAATCCATTGTAACTGCTTTTAAGGAAAAGTATGGTGATAAAAGGGAAGATAGGCATTTGGTAATAGAGATCAGTACCATAAAAAAGAAAGAAAATGAAACGACTGAAGAATTTAACAGGAGATTTAATGGTATTCTTAGAGAAATATCTCAAACTCATAAACCTCCTGATGGATCTCTTCTGAATTTTTACATTGATGCATTTGATTCTGATACTTCATATGAGTTAAGGCGGGCTAAAACTGCAAATTATAAGGCTTGTCAATCTTTGGCTGAGGAGATTGAAAAGGATAAGAAAGCATCTGGAATGTCCAAAACTCCAGATTTTGATAGATCTTTGACAGATACTAAGTTAAAAGAACCTCTAGAAGATGATGATCACCTTGTGAAAAGGTTAATGCAGAAACTTGAAAGCATGGAGCTTAATCAAGCGAAATTGATCTCTGATCATGCTAAAGAAATAAGTGTTTTACAGGCTAGGTTGGTTCAAATGGAAAGAGCTCAAACGCAGAATTCCCAACCTAGAAATAATAATGCTTTGCAGAAAAGAGACCTATCTTATGAGCAGAGACCGACAAATCAACTTGAGTTTGCAAATCTTGTGGATGAAGCTCCGCCTTATTGTAGAGCCTATAATGATCTTCATGAAGAGGCTACTTGTCCCATTGTCAAAAGGATCATAGCTAGTAGAATGGCAAGGTCAAGTCATCAAATTAATGTTGTTGGTAAGGACTATCACATGCATATAGAAGATCATGCAAGTCAGGTTAAGGAACCAACTCAGATGATTAAGGATGTGCAACCCAGTCATATGCAAATAATTCAAAACATGGAAGCTAACCAAATCAGTCTTCAAAATAAGATAACTTCCATGGAAGCAAGTCATGCACAGAAAATAAATGTCATGGAAAACAGGTTAAAGATAATGGAAGTTAATCATTCTAATCAGATGTCCATCATGGAAGCAAGACACACCCAAGAAATGAATACCATGAAGGAAAATCACTTGTTGGAAATGAGTTCCATACAGGAAAGGTTGGAAAAAATGGAAAAATTACATATACAAAAGTTTCAGCCGAAATTTGATTATGAAGATTCATCAACAGATCATGAGACTTCTTGTCTGCTAAAGCCATTCCCATCTCATCACATGGAGGATTTCACTATGGTTTCAAAGGATGTTGAGAAAGACCAAGCTTATGTGTCACCATTGACAGAGTATATCCAGAATAATATTGGTCACGCTCCAGGTTCTTCCGATATTTTGTACAAACATCTTCAAGATGAGGACAAGGAGTTTACAGTGGTCTCATTGCTGACATCACAACCCACTCAGAAGAAGAGAAAGAAGCAGAAAAGAAGTAAGTGGTTTGATTCATCTGATGGTCGAGAGCAGCTTGACATTTGGATAAGACAGAGTCCTACATTATGCAAGATCGGCCATGGCACATCTGAAAAGCAGCCTACAGACTTGCCTGAAAGTAGGCAAATGCTTAGCATACACTATATTGAGCACATCTGATGCCACAGGGCATCCTCTGTATCGTATTTCTAACCCTACTCCTCGTTATTTCAGCATTTCATTTTGCAGTTAGAGTAGATTTATTTTTCATGTTAAATAGAATAATAAATAAAAGAAGAGCTTCTATTTTTCATGAGCTTAATGTTATATGATGATATTGGATGGATGCTACTTATGTAATCTTGTGTGTTGCTTGGATGCAGATTCTGGATTCTCACATTCCTTCAACGAAACAACGTGTCCCCAAGTAGAGCCAGATGTTGACCACACTTCGTCAACTACCCCATAGCAGTACACCCCCATTTTTTCAAATGGGATTCGTCATGTTCGACGTGGTTGCGCCATTCAGATTCCATCATCCAGTTTCGATAGTTTTTATAATGATGTAAACCCATTCTGCATGTAATGATGTAATGATCTAAGTGGAACTGTCCATGTATGTAACAACCTAGGTAAGCCTAGTATGTTGTTGATGATCTCTATCCTAGGAGGTTTTTCGTCTCACTGATTCACGAAAGTGATCGGCAGAGTTTTTCCCTCCAGCCTCACCCCAAAGCTAGGGTGGATTTTGTCATCAGCATGCTAAGTGAGTCCTAGTGTTTTTATCGAGTCCTTGTAAAAGTAGTTTGGACTACTTGGTCTACTAGATCATATGTTGAGTCGCAGAACTGGGTATTTATTTGAGGGTCTATGCAAGTGGGTTTTCCCCCTTCATGTATGTAAATGTATTTTCTCATGTAAAAGAGGGTTGGAAAAATAATTATAATCCCCTCTTAGTCAATTAATTAAATTTTCTGGTCAATTAATAATAAAATCCTAAACCAGAAATTTAGTTAATTTAGGGTCCTAAATTAGGATTAAATCTTTAAAGGCAAAATTTGTGGGTCCTTGGAAAATGATTTTGAAAGCCCCAAACCAAGGGAATATTGAGAATTTTAAGAAACATTGGACCCTTGGGCCTTGGTGGTTAAGTCAAAGTCAAAATTGTGGGGTAATTGACTCAAAAATAGTATTTTTGAGTTAATTAAAATTGAATTAAATGATAAATTCGTTTTTTCCCCAAAATTTTAATTTCAATGCTCCGGATTAAAAGATAATTAAATCTTTTGGACGGTTGAGATTATTTTGACGAGGATCATCCAAACTAGCCGTTAGAGATCTAGTCCTATAAATTTAGAGGTCTTTGTCATTCTTGAGTCATCCGATCTCAGAATCGTGTACTTGCTCTTAGAAGCTCTTGTAAACTTTTTTTTGAGGAATAAAGCTAAAGACTTTGGGGTTACAAATCTGGATGTTCCTTCTCAGATCTATGTGGTGAATTGTCTCTGAACTCTGCTACTTTGTTTCTTGTATTTTATGGTTGATGGCCTTCATGGATTAATCTGCGTATAGGTATCTTATGCAGTTTTCTGGGTTTATAAAATAACATTCTGATTTTTTTAAGGGTCTCATGTTGTTTTCTTAAATCTCTATCAATCTAAGGTCTGGATCTAAGTGTGCAGGGAAATTTTTTTTAAAAATTGGGCGTCTAGGGAAGTCTTCAGTTGGACCAGCCGACTCTCAATAAGCATAAATCTGATAAGCTCTTTATTTGTTAAATTCCGGGTCTATCTTACGATATTTGTGATTTTGCAGGGTTTCGAAGACTTGTGCCTCTCACCTAAAACTTTAAATCTTTGAAAATTATGCTAAAATGGATTCGGATCTGACCATGAGGGTTTTAAATTTGTAAATTAATTGTAAATTTGTAATTTTTTTAGGACCGTGAGGGTTTTAATCGTTTCTTGGTGTGTATCTTCAGATCAGGTTGGTTTATTGCAGGTTACAGGTTCAAATCGGAAATTTTTTTTAGATCTAAGGCAGATCTAGCCTCCAAAGGCCGTATCTCACTCAAGTCGCCATCGTGGGCAAAACTGACCATATTTGATTAAGGTGCACAACTGAGTTAATTTGAAGAAATTCTTAAATTGAGAAATTTTATGTACTGGGTTTCATTGTCCGTCATCCATAAATTCGTCCCTCCTCGCCCTAGCCACATTCGGCAAAACGTTTAGGCATTTTCCAAACACTTCTTCGTGTGTTTTTCTTCCGCGTTCAAGCTCTCTCTTTCTTTTGCCTACGCATTCTCCATTAATCACATTCGTTTCTCATTATCCGTCCTCAATTCGCAAACTTCAAAAGAAAACGAAATACAAAACGAAATACATATGTGCAAAACAAACAAACAAAAACGTCAAGCCATTGCCCCATCTCTGTCTCGTTGCCGTCTCTCGTTTATCGTTTTTTACCACTGCCAAGCTTTGTCGCCACCGTCCGAGTCATTCAACTCGTACTGCAGATAATAAAGAAACATATAAACGACAAAGCAAACGCACCATAAAAAAAAAAAAAGCAAACGTCGAATGTATATATGATTTGATCGATTTATTTTTCAATAGTTTAAGTTTTGTTTTTTTGTTTTAATTATAACTTAGTTCGATTTGTGTTAGATTTAATTTTTTGAGTCGATCTTTTTTTTTTTTTTGTTAACCGTAATTGTTAGACTCAGATTTTAGTTGCCCCTTTTTTTAGTTGGTTGTAGTAGTTTAATCTTAGTCATAGTTCTATAGCTATTTTATTGTTCTAGCAATTAGAGTTTTAGTTTAGATTTGATTTAGTCTAACTTTAGATTTGGGTTTCTAGATATTAAATTTAACTTAGGTTTAATTTTTACTTAGTTTTAATTAGATTTAACTTTAGTTTTTTTTAACTTAGATTTTTAAATTTTCATTTAGTTTTTAACTTAGTTTTAATTTAATTTCTTCTTACTTTTAATTTAGTTTTAGTTCTTAGTTTTAGTTTAGATTTTAAATTTAAAAAAAATAATAAAAAATAAAAATTCTCAAAAATATATATATTTTTTTTTCTTTATGGTCAAAATGAGCTTTTGAAATTTTACCTTAAGAGTGACTATATAAAAATAGAGACATTTTCTGGATCGAAATTAGTTGAAGCATCATAAATCTGGAAATCTTTCAAACATCTGGCATTTTCATTCATGGTTGTGGTTTTTTTTTTTTTAATTGAATATCATCAATCGTGTTTTAAATAAGCAGCAGTTAATCGTCATTGCTTGTTTCTAATCGCATAGCGGGATCTTGTTTGACTCCATAAGGCACTGGTTTTAATCCAATCTTTAAAGGATCTCGTTAAATCTTATCAAGTACTTGATGTTTTAGCTGTGTCTCCTGGATTTATCGTCTTCATTTATAATAGGGTCTACCTCCCTTAGCCTGCAAGGAGACAACTTAAAGAGAGAGATTGGGGATAAAGGTTGACAACAATTCGAGCCGTTGTCGCTAAGGCTCAGACACCGTGCGACAACATTTTTTTTGGCGCCGTTGCCGGGGGATAGAGTTTTTTCGTCCTTGGTCTTAACGACATTCTATAATCTTTCCGATCTTTCATCGCCATTCTTTAGCCTATCACAAGGGATCACATTTTCTCGGCGTTTTTCATCTCTTCATATTTTCATCGTCTTATCTTTCGTCATATCTCATCATTTCATCTTTTAGTACCTGACATTTTGGTTGGCTTGTTTGGGTGCTACTCCACTTATTCATCTTTTACCCCACAAGAATCCCCCCGATATCCATCCGTTCTCTCGATTATTTCTTTGTTTTAGAATTAGTTTCATGTTCAAGTTGGCGACCTACCTTTCATTTACAAGAGTTCCTCGCTAAGAAGTTCGGCTTCTTGAGGACCTTTTGACTATTCTCGAACACGGACTGCTTCTTAAAATCTTAAAAACGATATCATGGATATTTTTGCCCCGTGTAATTTGTTAATATTCGTGGTTATCCCCATGATCTCCCTCAAATGGATAAATTACCTATCTTTCAAGGAAATGATGTGCAAATAGTGTTAAATCTCATCTGCTTGCTTTCACTAACTGTGGAATAGATTTGCGTTTACAAATAATAATTTCGATGATGTAAAGATGAAAACTTTGTTCTTACTTTTGGTGAGGATGTTGTCGAATGGTTCATGGAAAACCCGATAATTCATTCAATACTTTTGAATCCATTGTAAATCGCTTTTAAGTGAAAGTATGGTGATAAAAGGGAAGATAGGCATTTGGTAAGAGAAATCAAGACCATAAAAAAGAAAGAAAATGAAACGATCGAAGGTTCTAATGAGATTTAATGGTATTCTTAGAGAAATATCTCAAACTCATAAACCTCTCGATGGACTTTCCGAATTTTTACATTGATGCTTTTGATTCTCCGTACATCGCATATGAGTTAAGACGCTAAACCGGCAAATTATAAAGTTTGTCAATCTTTAAAGGAGGAGATTGAAAAGGATAAGAAAGCATTTGGAATGTCCAAAATCCCGCATTTTGATAGATCTTTGACAGATACTAAGTTAAAAGAAATTGATAAAGACGATGATGACCCTCATGAAAAAACTTGAAAGCATGGAGCTTGGTCATGCTAAGGAAATAAGTAGAAGACAGGCTAGGTTGGTCCAAAATGGAAAGAGCTCCAATCACAGACTCCTCAAACCTAGAAATAATAATGCTTTGCGTAAAAGAGACCTATCTTATGAACAGAGACCGACAAATCAACTTCTGGCTTGGTGTAAATCAAGGGATGAAGTTCCTCATTGTAGAGCCCGTAATGATCTTCATGAAGAGGCTACTGTCCCGTTATCAAAAGGATCATAGCTAGTAGAATGGCAAGGTCGAGATATCAAATTATTAATGTTGTTGGTAAGGACTATCACATGCATATAGAAGATCGTGAAAGTCGTTAAGGAGCTACCAGATGATTAAGGATGTAAAATTTTACCATATGCAAATAATTCAAAACATGGAAGCTAACCAAATCCTACCAAAATAAGATAATTTCCATGGAAGAAAAACATGTTAAAGAAATAAATCTCATAGAAAACAATGTTAAAGATAACAATGGAAGTTAATCATTCTAATAAGACACCATGCCGGAAGCAAGATACACCCAGAAAATGAATACCATGAAGGAAAATCACTTGTTGGAAATGAGTTCCATGTATGAAAGGTTGGAAAAAAATGGAAAAAATTACATATACAAATGTTTCACCAAATTTGATTATGAAGATTCATCAACAGATCATAAGACTTCTTATCTCAAGCAAAAAGCCATTCTCATCTCATCACACTGAGGATTTCACTCATGGTTTCAAAGGATGTTGACAAAATACCCCCAGCTTATGTGTCACCATTAACGTATTTTATCCAGACAATATTGATCACACTCCGTGCTCCTTCGACATTTTGTACAAAAATCTTCAAGATAAGGACAAGAAATCTACAAGTGGTATCATCGCTAACATCACAACCTACTCGCAGGAAGAGAAGGAAGCAAAGGAAGTAAGTGGTTCGATTCATCCGATGGTCGAGAGCAGTCCCTTGACATTTGCATAAGACAAAGTCCTACATTGTGTAAGATCGGGACATGGCACATCCCACTTGCCTCGAAAGCAAAAAATGCTCGCATACACTATATTGAGCACATCCGATGCCATGGCATCCTCTCGTATCGTATTTCTAACCCTACTCCTTGTTATTTCAAAGATTTCATTTTTTAAGTGCTTAGAGTAGATTTACTTTTCATGTTAAATAGAATAATAAATAAAAGAAGAGTTTCTATTTTTCAGAGCTTAATGTTATATGATGATATTTGGATGTGATCGCCTACTGCGTAATCTGCGGTGTTGCTTCGATGCATTCGGATTCTCACATTCCTTCAACGAAGCAACGTGTCCCCAAGTAGAGCTGCATGTTGACCACACTTTGTCAACTACCCCATAGCAAAGACACCCCACTTTTTCAAAATGGGATTCGGGCCATGTTCGACGTGGTTGCGCCATTCGCATTCCATCATCCGCATTTCATCACGCTGACATTGTTATAAATGATGTAAACCCATTCTCGCATTGTTATGATGTAAATGACCTAAGTAAGACCGTCGTGTATGTAATAGCCTAGGTGTTTGGGCAAAGATGTTGTTGATGATCTCTATCCTAGGAGGTTTTTTGTCTCACCGATCCACGAAAGTGATCTGCAGGTTTTTCCTTCCGGCCTCACCCCAAAGCTAGGGTGGATTTTGTCATCGGGGTGATAAGTGAGTCCCAAGTGTTCTATCGAGTCCTTGTAAAAGTAGTTTGAACTACTTGGTCTACTAGATCATATGTTGAGTCGTAGAATTGGGTATTTATTTGAAGGTCTATACGAATGGGTTTCCTTCATGTATGTAAATGTATTATCTCATGTAAAAGAGGGTTGGAAAATAATTATAATCCCCTTAGTCAATTAATTAAATTTTTCTCGGTCAATTAATTAATAAAAATCCTTAAACCCGGCAATTTAATTAATTTAGGTTCTAAATTATGATTAAATCTTTAAAGGCAAAAAATTTGCTGGTCCTTGGAAAATGATTTTGGACAAATTTCAAGCCAAGGGAATATTGAGAATTTTAAGAAATATTGGACCCTTGGGCCCCGGTGGTTAAGTCAATAATGGGGTTTGTACTAACTCAAAAATAGTATTTTTTGAGTTAATTAAAATTGAATTAAATGATAATTCGTTTTTCCCCCAAAATTTTAATCTCAACGCTCCGATTAAAAGATAATTAAATCTTTTGGATGGTTGAGATTATTTTGACGAGGATCATCCAAACTACCCGTTAGAAATCTTGTCCGTAAATTTAGAGGCTCTTCTATTTTGAAGCATCTCGATCTCGTAATCGTGCACTTGCTCTTAGAAGCTCTTGTAAACTTTTTGAGGAATAAAGCTAAAGACTTTGGGGTTACAAATCCGGATGTTCCTTCGCATCTATGTGGTGAATTGTCTCTAAACTCGCTACTTGGTTTCTTGCATTTTATGGTTGATGGCCTACATGGATTAATCAAAACATACGTATCTTGTGCGCTTTTCTTCGGGTTTATAAAATAACATTCCGATTTTTCTAAGGGTCTCATGTTGTTTTCTTAAATCTCTACTCTACTTCAAAGTTCGCATCTAAGTGCGTGTGGAAATTTTTTTTAAGATTACGTTCGGGGAAGTCTTCTGCTGGACCAAGCAACAGACTCTCAATAAGCATAACCGATAATCTCTTTATTTGTTAAATAATTTTCGGTGTCTATCTTAACATATTTTTGGTTTTACAGGTTTCGAAGGCTTGTGCCTCTCACTAAAAATTTTAAACTTCGAAAATTGTGCTAAACGATTCGTATCCGACCATGAGGGTTTTAAATTGTAAATTAGTTGTAAATTTGTGTAAATTTTTTTTTAGACTATGAGGGCTTAATTTTTTTCTGGTGTGTGTCTTCAGATCTCGATCGATTGTCAGAGTTACAGGTTCAAATCGAATTTTTTTTTAAGATCTAGGGCAGACTGCTTCCAAAGGCCGAGACCGGCCTCAACGCCGCCACCGTGGGCAAAATCGGACCATATTTGATTACGTGAGCATGAAATCGAGTTTAATTGAGGAAATTTCGAATTCGTGGGAAATTTTATGTGTACCTGGTTTCTATCATTGCCTATCCGCAATTTGCCCTTCGATTCCCCTTTCAATCACGTTTCCACGCCACTCTCCAATCAAAATTCATCTCTCGCCCTTGTTTTCCTTGCGGCATTTTGCACCCTGCAACATCTTTCTTCACGCCCATCGGCTTCCCGCCCGTCCTACCCGCACACAAAAAACGCACAAAACGCAAGAGCAAACTTGATCAATCCACCGTCCAAGCCTCATTTCCGTCATTTACATCCATCGACCTCAACCCTTCATTCCCGTTGACGTGTCTCTGCTTGTAATCTCATTCTCATCGTGCCGCCGGAAGCCCCTTTATTCACGCCGTCCGTCTGCCCTGTCATGCTAACTTCCGTCGACCTGCATTCAAAAAAGAAAAAAGGAGAAACGCACACATTAAAATTATAAAAACCGTGTTTAAATTCTGTTCGATGTTATTTTTTTTGTAAAGGTTTTGTTTTAGTACGTACGTGGAGTATAAGTCGTAGATTTTTCTTTTTTTTGAGTCGGCTTTCCTTTTTTAATAGATTTCGTTTAGTTTTGGATTCATTCATTTTTAGATTTAGATTTTGTAGCCTTTAGTTTAGTTTTAGTGGGTTAGATTTAGTGAATGTTAGGCTTAGCGTTAGAGATTTTGGTTTAAATTTGAGTTAATTCTTACTTAGTTTAATTGCTAGGATTTAATTTTTTAGTTCGATCTTAGTTTTAATTTTAACTTGTATGGTTAGCATTAGATTTAGGAAGTTTCATTTTAACATTTAGTTTAGCTTTTAGATTAAAATTCTAATTTAGTCTTAGTTTAAATTTTACTTAGTTTTAATTAGACTTAACTTTAGTTTTTAATTTAGACTTTTAAATTTTAATTTAGTTTTAACTTAGTTTCAAATTTAGTTTAATTTTAACTTTAGGTTTAACTTTTAGATTAGACCTTTTTTAGCTTTAGATTTTTAATTTTAGATTCAAAAAATATTAAAAAAATAAAAAAAATTTCAAAATTCTAAAAAATTTAGAAAATACAAAAATATAAAAAAATTTCAAATTTTCTATAGTTAAATGCGCTAAAATATTTCTATCTTAAGTTTGACTGTGGATCATTTTGATTTTCGCACTGGGTTATAATTGGAATATCTTAATTTCAGAAATTTTTTGAGCATCTGGCATTCTCATGTTATTATTATTCATGGTTGTGGCATTTTCAATTAAATAGCATTGTGATCAATCGTGTTTCAATAAGCGGCGTTTAATCGCTCACTACTTGTTTATAATTGCATAACCAAGATTTTGTTCGACTTCATAAGGCAATCGGTCTTAAACGTGAAATCTAATTTAGATCTGTGGAATCTCGTCTACTTATCAAGTATTTGATGTTTTAGTCGTGTCTCCGGATTTATCATCCTCGCTATACAGGGTCTACCTCCCTTAGCTTGCAGAGACAACCTTAAATAGAGAGATCAGATAAAGGTGATGCCTCTACTCCGAGCCGTTGTCGCTGCTCGGACAATTGCGTGACAACAGACCATCACCTAATCACCGATGTGACAAGTCAGTTGGGTTGCATCTCATCACTGAAGCTTCCTCTGCTGCTGCGCTGCGCTCTCTCTGAGGCTTTGCTTTGCACTGTGTAAGCGCTACCACTGCGCTGCTAAAATCCCATCAGCCTCTGCGTTGTTGTTGCCTTCTCCTCTGCTTTTTCAGCTCTGCTTTTGCTCCTCTGTGATCTTCTGCACCCACTGCTCCAGTCATCTTGCTACTGTCTGAAGTCTCCCGTAGCACGTATGTGATCCAAGAGTTTAGGCACCTCAAGGATCCTGCGTACTCATTTGTAGCTGCTCTGTAGATCAATATCACCCCACTTCCTTGGTTCATGAGCACTCATGGCTATGTCATCGTCACTCCCATCGTCCCCTTTTGTCGCTTACCGCCTTGGAATCAAGACTTCCTTGTCCTTCCTTTTCGGACAAGTGTTTGCCGAAGTGTCCAAGTTCGTCACATCTAAAGCAATCTCGCACCTTGATATGTCCCTCTTCTTTCCTCGCCTCTCTCGTCGCCTCTCGTCCCTTAGATGCAAGGGCTACATCCTCCTCCCTCGCCTTTCTTTTACTTTTGACTCCACCCACCGGCCGCTTGCCTCTTGGTAAATCTCCCCACTTCTCCCCGACAGAGCATTGCCCACATGTCCGCCCATGATGGTAATGCTTCTCCGCCCAAGATGCTTCGGACAAACATTTCATTCATCGGTGATTGCATTCGTGCGCCTCCCCTACAAAAGAGCCCTTCATCTAGAGTCGTACCCATGGCACCGGGTTGGTCCTGAGTAACCGGTCTAAAGAGGAAGGGATCGTTTTCCTCACCCTTCTGCATCTGGAATAACTGCATTTGATTCTCTAGAAGCATCTTCCTCTGGACGAAGCTTCCTTGATACATCGTGTTAATAGTTGTCCACATCTCATTTGCCGTGTTCTTCCCGGCAATATGAGGGACCACGTGATCCTTCACTCCATCCATGATCAAGCGCTTTTCCCTCACTTGATTCTCATTGAATTTCTTCAAGGGATCTACATCGGTAGGCACAACTAGGACACTTTTCATTATGGTCTTTGATGTCGTACTCATCCAGGACTGTCAAGATCCCGACCCTCTAGATAACAAAGTTGGATACACCGTCCAACCTATCCTGATCTCTCAGTCAATGAGAAACCATCTATGCTCAGATCTGTCGAAACATGTACTCCTCTCCCTCTTCCTACTGCAACACTCAACAGGAAACTTGATCTGGGTTTCTTGGCGATAGAGAACCTCTGACAACTGATTTCCCTCCTGGAAATCCTCTGCCAAAAAAACAATTGAATCAGTCCTCTACGATCACCCTCCCCGATCGACCCCGGACCGTTTGGCACAAATCGTTGAGCGACCGTTATCCTCTCGTTTCGTCACCTTTTCTAGGCACCGTTCGCACCGACAGAACATGTGCCGCACCATCAACTTCTCCGCCAAGATCGTAAACTCGCTTCTAGACTTTGGCAAACAAGACAACAATCTCCACACCTGACCGCGTCCCTCTGGCCGGCTTCTCGCGTGGAGCGCGACCGGCTCGCCGCCGCCGCAACCTTTGCACACGGGGACTTTGCAAAGCAAGGTGCTACCCCGCATAACTCGGGGAGGACTCGCGTCGCCCTCGCATTGCCTCTCCCCGCGTCAACTCCGGGCCGGGGTCGCGTCCCTCCCGGGTGCCGCGCTGCCCTCTCTAGACCGCCGTCTAACCGGCCTCTCTTGCAACAATTTTCTTTAGCCGCTTCCGTCGGTGGATCACTTGACCGCAATGCTCTGATACCATGTGAAAGTTTCAAAACATAAACCCTACTACAGTGTCTAGATCTACTTCGCCTACTTGTTTAATTTACTTAACAAAATATTTTATTGAAGTATTTAGAAAAACATTAAAGCAAACACAAACTGCAGCCTACACATATACAGATCATTTACTGAACAATACACACATGTGATAAGATTACACAGATTTTTTGGACAAATGTCCCCAGAAAAACCCAATGCGGGAAAACCGGTGCAACAACTTTAAAGGGTTTTATCATTATGAAAAAATTGAATATAACATTTTGGGCACCAGAAATGGTTGGGCCTTACAGAAAAATTACATGGCAGTTTGTACCTTTCACTTGGAGACAGAAAATATGGTTGTATCACACCCTCAATCGGGATTTATAGATCACAAGCCTTTTCTGGCCCACTGGAAGCCTCGCCGCCTTCCGTAGCCTCTCGTGTCGCTCACCGGCTGTCCCCACCGCGTCACCGTCGGTGCCGGCTACCGTCTCTCGCGTTGCGCCGACTGGCTCGCGTCATTAATCGACTAGTGCTTTGCCGCCCTTGCGCCGTGCCGGCTAGGTCCGTGTCACCCCGGTTGGTGCTACACAAACCTCCGCACAACCTCTACGTGGTGCCGGCTAAACCGCATCCTCGGCTAGCTCGCGTTGTCCGGGTACTAACGCTCTCCGTCGTCGTATTCTCGGCCTTGGATTAGATCATCCCTACCGATTTCTACCCCTCACTGTGACCGCAAACTCTCTTCAAATTTCGCGCAAACCCCCACCCCATAAATTCGACTTAGCGCGCATTTCGCAATGTGCTCAGGTTCTCCAACTGACCCCAAGCCCTTCCTTTATACTTTTCACGTTGGAAAACCATTGACCACGATCTAATATCTAATCGACGACTCATATTAAAAGATTACTTGATCCACGTCACTTAGAACATTTCATCACATGTGTTTAATTAATTCACTTTAATTTTTCTAATTTCCTAAGTTATACTTAGGGTCCTCATTAAAAAAATTAATTATTTGAATAACTTCAACGCTAGATGAAATTTCTCCAAATGCTTTATGGGTTTTGGAGATCTCGTGTGCCTTAGCCCCTCCACAAAGTTTCGGAGCTAGAGCACACTCAATGCTACCCAAAATCTCAATACTTTGTATTTCTATGATTGAGTTGGTTGCTAACATTCTCATAAAACCTTAGTCCCTGGATAAAGTTGGCGTACTTCTCCCCAGGACAAGCTTGGAGTGATTGAGAATGTTTCCCTTGGTTAAAGGGAGTGTTGATGTTGTAGCAACTATGGGTGAAGATTGCTCCCTTGGTCATGGGGTTTGACCTGAAAGCCATGGAGCTTGGTTGAGGAGATTAGCCCTATAAGCGTCGAGGGTTGGATTGCTCTCTTAGGTCATGGGGTTTGATCAGGAAATCATTGTTTATGGTTGGAGAGATTGGCCTTGTTAGCATCGAGGCCAGGATTGCTCCCTTAGGTCATGGGGTTTGATCGGGAAACCATGGTTTTATGGTTGGGGAGATTGGCTCTGTAACCATCAAAGCCTAGATTGCTCCCTTGGTCTTGTGGTTTGACCTGGAAGCCATGAAGTTTGGCTGGAGAGATTGGCTCATTAAGCATCAAGGCATGGATTGCTCCCCGGGTCATGGATTTTGACCATATTGCCATGGGGTTTGGCTAGTGGGTTGAGCTTGTGCCTTATAGCATCAAGTAGGTACTTACCAATTCAATGACATGTGACGACATGTGGGAATGTAAATGGGCCCTAGGTTTCACCATGGGTCAAGTGGGGTTCTCGACATGTCTCCAAGTGACGACTTGTTGAGCTGGTGACCTAGGACTAGTGGGTGACTAGTTCCTCCTTTGATGCCAATGCAGGGATGCTTTCCACATAGTTCCAGTGTTGAACATGTGGTGGAACGATTCATCAACATAGCTGAGCTCATTTAACCTTTTCTTGGAATAGAGAAATTTTCAAAAAGAGAACATTTGCAGAAGTGATTATGAATACCTCCCTAGCTAAGAGGGAATGTTGAATTTTGTAGCTATGGTCGGTCTTGATAATCGAGTTTTAGCCCTCTAAATATTTAAGAAATGGTAAATATATATGTGCATTCCAAGTCGGTCTCAAAAGAAGAAAATTTGAATTTTAAAGTTCTGAATTTTCCCTCCAAAATGTAAGGTCGGCTTCAAGTCGGCCCCAATGAAGGGACACACCAGTTCAGCATATTCGACCACTATTTATTGGCATTCGTCCTCTCCGTTTAGGCACAAATTCGGACCACATTGGAGGCTCAATTCGGATCATCTAAGGCACAAATTTGGATCTCATTAAGGACGAAAATCTGAGTTAGAAAGAACGAAATCTGTGGGAGACCTAAAGGCTAATTCTGAGGCAGTACAGAAGGACAAATTAGTAATTACTTGAGGCAGGCCGAAAATTTCTGAGGCATAGCTGATTGAGTTTCTGAGGCTATTCATGGGTAGTTTGACCAGTGTTGATCTGGGCTTGGTTATTGGTCTATTGGATTTTATTCGACTTGAAAATTCAGATTATATTCTTTGTCGAATGGACAAATTTCTCTAAGAAAAGGTTTCTGGGCTTTTCCCAAGATAAAATTTGTGTCTCTTGTGTTTGGCTGTCTCTTCATGTTTTTACTGTTATTATCGTTTTAATGTTGAAGATTTCGTATGTATAATTACTTGATGATGTGACACAAGATAAATAATGAAGATATCATTGGAAGTAATTATCAATCTAGGAAATCTTGAAAATTTAACAGTATTTACATTAGTGATTTCGATGTACTCTCCACCATCGATTTGGATTTAATGTCAACCATCAATCTCATTGAGAGGTCAGGGTTATGGAGACTTGGTCATCAAGTCAATGTTTAAATGAA
Organism: Pinus albicaulis; assembly: GCA_034641835.2. NCBI lineage: Eukaryota > Viridiplantae > Streptophyta > Pinopsida > Pinales > Pinaceae > Pinus > Pinus albicaulis. Next base: position 166,228,939 of record CM076569.1, on the reverse strand, counting down.
AGATAAAATGAAAGAAAAAGACAAGTGAGAGAGTGATAAAGGATTTTCACTTATGTGTTCAAGTCCAAAGGAGAAAATAGGAAAGATGTGAACGACAAAAGAAGATTAACTCAACGCTTAAAAATTGAAGGGGCCATACACAACAGATGCAATGGCAACTTTAGGAGGCTGTACAACCCTGCAAAAGATTGCCAATAGACCAAAACCTCTCAATGATTGCATCGCAAAGGTAAGGATTCATGACAGGTGGTTAGTCCATGTCGTGAAATACATGGGAGCGCTGGTTTATCCATTCTCCAACAATATACTCCCTAGTGCGAGGCGGGTGTGAACTCACGACCTTTGATACTGCTTGTTGGAAATTATGATTGTCATTAGACCAAAGATTGTAGGTGTTAGCCAATGATCACATCACCAGAGATAAGGGTCCATGAGATGTGGTTAGTCCATGTTGCGAAATACATGGGGAGTGCTAGTTTATCTAATCTCCAACATAGATAAGGGCCGTGGTACAAATATCTGGGACAGATTTCAGCAGCACTAGGAGCATTTTTATAATAGGTTTAGTAGGGTCATACACGCTGTACGGTGCACTGGAACAACCATGTTTTGCTGTAATTTTTCTTGTTTTTTCAATGGGCTATTTTCCCAGTTTGGGAGCCCTGCGAGCTCTTATAAGCTGGGGTAATTTTAGTGAAAAATTGAAATTTGAAGGGCATACTTTTTTTGTATTTTGGAGATTGGTTTTGTGTAGTTTTTGTTGATTTTTTATTTTTAGTTAATTTTCTAGAAAATGCATTTTATTCTATCAACTGAGGAATTCAATATAAATTAATCTTTCAGTGAGGAAATCATAAGGAATTAATTTCCGTGTTGCTGGAATAGAGATTTTAACATTTTCAACATTAATATGGTTAGTAACAAATAGAGTTCCACAACATTCTGTTTAACTACCAATAAATATAGGAAGAGTAAATGAATTAGAAATAAATAGAACCCTAGCTCCTTTTGCGTTTCAAATCTCAAAGCACGGTAGCTGGTAAAATTTGTCCTTATACCTCAGTTTTTTTTGGTTGGGGGTTTAATCTCCATTAACAGGATATGGAATTTTTTTTTGGCATGTTAGGGTTTCTATGCAAAATCAAATTCTAGAATAAATTAAATGGTGAGTTTCTGCTAATTTGGATCTGTATTCAGATTCAAAGTCAGATTTGGTGAATGATATGTCACCATAATTGAATCTGACTTTAAATTGAAATTCAGGTATATCAAATTCCGGTCCAAATTTCAATATGAGAAGGCTCTATTTGCCTGGATTTTCATACTATGGTGTATGATACCATTCAGTAGAGTGAGAAACTAATTGATTTAGTTGTTATGCCTTACAAAGGAATGCAATAAAATATTTGCCATGCAAGGCCTGTTTTCCATTGTTTATAAATGAGCAAGACTGTCATGAAATTTTATATAACTATAAGAGTTGGCTACAGCTTTCTCTGCCAAATGATCGAGCATTGTAGTTAAATTTATAATATATAGTCTCAAACTGTCAAACATTTAGTTATATATAGATACATTTTTTTCCTTGAACATCTGGCCGTACACTTTAGCAGGGCAGGAAATCATTCATGGGAAGCGTTGTGAATCTTAGTCTATCATTACGTGATTATCTGTGTCATTTTTATCAATTTTATGGTGCTTATTGGCCTCTTTCATAATTGGTGTCCTAGTGTGACAATTTGTGTTGGATAACTTTCTGTAGTGGTGTGTTTTGTACATTGCAAAGGTATTGTTAAGTTGGTTTGTAGCTTGGAAACACCATGACAGAAATACAGTAGGTGGACCTTTTGACCTATGCAAAGAGAGTAAATAATGGTAATTAATTAAGTTCTTTTATATGAAATGTATTTCTATGGCTTTGTTAATCTGTGGGCTTATGCCAGTGCAGTGAGTTTCATGTAAAATAATACACCATTTATTGGTGCTGATTGAGTTTGCTCAAGTTACATAATTTTGCAGGCTTTGACAATTGTGACCCATGTACTAAGAGTTGGTGGGAAATTCATTGCAAAGATATTTCGGGGTAAAGATACAAGTCTATTATATTGTCAGGTAAGTTAGCTAATGCTTGTCATTTTCAAATCATTTATGGGCATTGAATTCTTTCCTTCATAAACTTTAATTAAAAAAGGCCAAAATATTTTAGGTGTGGGTATATAAGGAATTTTTGGCTCTTTCTTTCTTCTGCTGATGAAATGACTTGACTTGTTGGTTATTACGATGGATTCTTGTTTAGTATAGAGAAATGAAGATAAGCAATCACACTAAAATCTACGCTGTCTACAATTGTGCTGGAGAATTGGATTGGAACAAAATGCTTGGTTGCCAAACACTCAGAAACAAACATCTACATATCTGTATTAATACGCTTAAATCTACCCACAAAAGGGATCTATCTAGAAATATAACTATCACATATAGTTATCTTAGTCATTGCAGAACATCACTTGCCATCAGTCAAATCAGCTTGTGATATTGAAAATGACTTCATTGGATTTTCTTTACAGATCACTCATGTACTACTACTAAGACGTTGGGTGGGGAAAGGGGAGTTGTTTGAACGTGAGAGACCTAGAGGATAATGCTTTCCTCTTATGGTTCTGATTTTCTTAATGGATAACCTCTAGAGTTACTACGAGTGGTGCAACAATAGAATTGTTTAATGACTCATACTGTAACAAACTATTTTAGCCGTGTGACATACAAGGAGCAAAGGAATAACAAGTAATAACAAAACTGTTGCAAGTGTGGAATTGGTAATAAAATTTGGATTTATATATTAGTTTCATAGTCATAAATACATTCAAGTTTCAATCATGTCTTAGAAACCTTTAGGGTCTAGGCATATTTTCAAACAAAGCAAAATCTCACAGATCCTCAAAAGATCATGATTGTCAAGGTACATATGAATGAACGAGCACTCACATGGTGGTAATCCCACGTACTGTTGTTTACGTCTACTAATCATCTTGTTATCTAACAATCAGATCAATTTAAATCTATGTTGCATGGGTTCGCGAAGCTGGGGGTGGGGTTCTCGAATCCAAGTCCCAGATTCGAGTACGGGTGCTTTTGAGAAGAACCCAAAAGAACCGAGTTTTTCTGTGAAGAACCAAGTTCTCCAAAAAAAAAATTCGGGTTCTTCTGTGAAGAACCAGTTTCTCCAAAAAAAAAGTTTAGGTTCTTCTACCTTAATGGGTATGGAGAACCCTGAGGATATGTACTTAGAACTCGAAAATCGGGTTCTTTGGGTTTTCGATGACCGATTTTGACTAAATTTTTTTATTGAAATTTAAAAATCAAAATTAAAGTTTAATAAATATTAAGTTTTAACAAAATTACAAATTAAAACTTTGAATTAAAAAATTAAAATTTTTAATTATTGAAATCAAAATGTAAATCGTAAATACCAAGTCTAAACCTAAACTAAGTTCCCACTTCACTTCATTTCATTGAGTTCATTCGTTCGACGCATGGATGAGAGGCCATTAATTAGTTCATTTGTTCAACGCAGGGAAGAGTTCATTGAGGTATTAGTTTGACCAATATCTGCAGGGACGAGAGGCGCAGGTATCTGTTCGACAGAGAGGCGGAGGATTCAAGTAGGGACGAGAGGTAGAGGTATTATAGTGACAGAGGCATTGATTCACGCAGGGACAAAGGATGCAATACAAAGGGACAAAGGCGTTCATTCATGCAATACAGGCAGAGGGATGCAGCAGAGGACGAGAGGGAGGTATACAAGCAGAGGATAGGAGGGAGAAGAGGGAGGCGGCAGAGGACGACGACAGAGGGAGGTATTCACGCCTTCTGTGAACTGTTATAACTTATATTCAACAGAAAAACACCTTTGCTTAAGAAATGACATCAACACATAAACTACACACTTAGATGGTAGATGTTTATAGTTTTAAAAATGCGAAAATTTGATGTTTACTACAGTGAATGAGGAAGTATGAGATATCTCCAAAATGGGCATGGAGAGTCTGAATTGGATATTTAAATTAAAGTAGAATTCCACTCCATTTGAAGCCTACTTATTATTACCTTGAGAAAACTTAAAAGAAATATGATAAATCATAATATCCTATGAACAAAGAACCAACTAATGCTTGCCCCATTTCTTTTAGCAAATTCAGAAATTTACCCTTTTACAGGATCCATAAAACTTGACCTAAGCCCAACTATGAGGATCATAAACAATAGCAAACTTTTTTATAACTACTGAGTAGTACTTGTATTACCGTTACCGAGAGGAATTAAAACTTTAAATCATAAATATTTTAGTTTTCTTGCTTAAAGTTGAAAAATATACAAATTCATATATATATATATATATTATAAATTATAATTTATAATTTTATAATTTATAAAATATAATATTATTATATTTATATATTATATATATAAATTATAAATAATAATATACCCCCGACGAACCCACGAACCATGTTTCAAAAAATGACGTACCCGTCCACGAACCCACGTTTCCTGGCAACATAGATTTAAATGATCAGTAACAAACTATGTTGTATGACATGTTGGTGCACTGATTACATCTTTGACAACCTTCTAATCAATCCATGCGACAGTATATTGATCAATCAAACGTTGGTCAAGATTTTCAGTGTTGCAAATATCACGATAATATCACAATTATCGAGATATTGTCGCTGAAACCCAGCTTGCCAATAATATTGCGGTAATTATCACGATAATTTGCTGAAAAATGAAATTATCACGATATTTTGTGGAAATGAAATTATCACGATATTTTGGAAATTATCGCCCTGTGTTTGTCAGGTTCACCTTATAACCAGTTTTTTGTTATTTTAACCTTCATTTTTGTAAAGTGAGTTCGGGGATTGAGCAATGAGGGTATTGTAATTTTTTTCCATTAAGCAAACATGGGAAATATCGATTTTATTTTCATATTTTCGTAGCAATGTGTTTGTTTGATGTTAATGTTGCTTTATAAGTTTAAAAAATGAAAAAATGATTATTTTTGTGCTTTTTTATGTTTCCTGATAATTTTTGATATTTTCCTCGATATTACCGATAATTTAAATTTTGGGCCCTCAGCGATAATCGCTGATAACAATATGTAACATTGCTTTTTTTGGCTTTTCTCTTTATCTCCAGATAGAATTAGAGCGTCTTACAATCACATCATTGGAGCAAAGCATTTTGCATTGAAAGTGTTGATATTTGTAGCTCGGGTAGGTACTTCTGTTGAATGGTGTTGTCATTGATGTCAACCCTGGAGTTTGATTTTGACTAAACACCTGTCATTGATGTCAAACTGTAAATGAACACTCTTAATATCTGTCTGAATTATATCAAGTTGGAAGCTCCATTGAAAGATAGCTGGAAACCCTAGCCCTAGGGTTTGGGTTCCCTGGACTAAGGACATACCCCACACTTGTTGAGGGTTTTTGAAGAAACAAATCAATGAGTTTGCCTTGGAGATCCTCGTCATTGGATTCTCCTCATCAAGTTGTTTCTGGTGGTATGTGGCACGCCCAAGAGGCCTCCTGTTTTGAGAGACATTTGTGTTTGAAGTTGAAGACCGCAATTCGCAGGCCAAAACCCCACAAGGATGGTGATAGGGCATCAGACTATTAGTTGCATAATGTGGATGTCCTATTGTTAAAAGCACTAGAAAATTCGATGATGTGGCACCTTTACATTGGCCTAAAAGGATAAAAGGATTTTGGTTAAAATTTCCTAGAATATACAAGGGGCATTGGACCTTAAAATTCATATTCTTAATGGGCAGACGATCTAGCCTTGTCATCAATTTTTAACTCAAATTTCAAAAAGGAGAATTTCCTCCCTAAATATCTCCAACGGCTACTCTTAAGAAGCCCTTCCCAAACCTATAAAAATACTTTTGTTTCATCAGTCAAGAACACATATACAATGAATATCTTGTGACCTTTCTCTGAAATAACAACTTTGGCCCTATGATGACATTGCAAATCCAACGAGTGGCTAGGAAAATTTTGGATGGTGAAGGTGCATTTGGGTTCAGGGTTTCATAATTTTGTTTTTGTTTTGGATTTAAGGATTCGTTCTTATTGCAGGTAGAAGACAACAAGTTTTTGTTTGCACGTTTTGATGGTTCGTTATTTCTATTACAACCCTCGGCTCTTCTAGGGCATCTTTCAGTACAAGAAGATCAATGAAGATATTTATCTTGGATATTCATTTAATTCTCTCATCTCTGCGGACTGGAAGAGAAGCTATTGAAGCTCTATTTTGATACCAAATTGTACAGACTTTTTGAGTAGCTTGAGGCACAGTCAATGAGGATTTTTAGTTCCATTGCAAAAGTTTTCTAGGGCATTAGTTTTGAAACAATGTTGAAATTACACCAATGGATTCAATCCAATCATGCAATGTACTAAAACAAAATACTGAATCCTTCTACAATATTTGCGGAATATAAATCACAATCGCTCAATCACATGCAAGTAAGAGAAAGAAGTAAACCAGTCACACAACACAAGATTTTCTTGGGGAAACAACTGCTCAAAACCCCTCCATCTTTATGTGAAAATTCCTGAATACAGTTATGCAGAAATCCTATTGTAGTATCATGGTTTACTTCTCCTACTTGATTAAATTATACAAAGTTATCTTCAGAAATAATATTCAGAAAATACCGAAGTAAACACAACTAACAACCTACACATGCAGATCATTTACTGAATATTACGCTCATTCAAACAAAGTGACACACTGATTTTTGGACATAAGTCCCTGGAAAAGCCCAAAGCGGGAAAACCAGGGCAACATATATGAGGGTTTATTATTATTAAGTATATTATGAGTACAACAAATTTGGGCACCAAATTTGGTTCACCCGACAGAGAAAAAATAGATCTGCAGCTAACCTACTGTTCTAAGACCAAAATTTTGACTGATCCACACCCTCAAACGGGATTTACAAGACTTAGCTCAGATCTGGCCCTAGAAACCCTAGCGCTGCCCCTGAAGCCCCAATGTCAGCCCTGCTAGGCTCTGCGTCCCTCTGCGCTGCTCAGAAGGGGATTGTGTAACCCTAGAGTGGGTGACGCAGTCCTTACGCTGCCTCTGGAGGCCTTTGCGTAACTGTGGAAGCCTTCTGAAGCTGCAGCGCTACCCCTCCTGGGCTTGCGTAGCCCCTGCGTAGCGGCTGAAGCCTCTGCGCTGTGCAGCTGCTGCTGTTGCCCTTGCTCCTCTGCGCTGTCCTTGAAAGCTGCTCCTCTACCTCTTGCTAACTCTTGGCTCCGGGATCAGATCATCCCCTCAGCCAATACTACCCCTCGCTACAAAAAAATCTTCCAGAAATTCTTAGCAAACCCTGCCCTAGAAGTCCAGGTCTGTCTCTCAGCTCTGCCTCTGTGTGTGTGTCTCCAATTGACCCTCAAGCCTTTCTCTTATACTTTTTCGTTGAACTCATCAACGACTGAGGTTAAAACACTCATCAACGGCTGAGATTAAAAGACTGCTTGATCCGCGTCATTTAGAACATTTCAGCACATTTGTTAATTAATTCACTTTAATTATTTAGTTTCCCGGAATACATTAAAATAATTAACTATTTGAATAACTTTAACACCAGATGAAATTTCTCCAAACGCTTTCCGGGTTTTGGAGTGGATGTGTTTCTTAACCCCTCCACAAAATTTTAGGGCTAGAGCACACCCGATGCTACCCCAACTACACAAAATCTCAACACTCCCTCTTAGCATGGAGTATGCTCTAGCAATACATCCACACCATGTATCGCAAGATCTTGGTATTGGTTTCTGTGCTGCTGATGCTTGGCCTGCTGCCCTCCATCCATTGCATTGCTGCCCATGTCACTGCCACATCTGTACTGCGACTCCCTCTCAAGTTGCTGCATCATGCTGCCCATAGCACTGCCACTGCTAATTGCTGCACTGCAACTCAGTTGCCGAGAAGTAAGCAACTGAAGGACTCCTGCCCGATCATTGATAGACAAGTGAGGCTGCATCCAATCACTGAAGCTCCCCTGGCTACTAATTTACGTTGTCCTCCTAGAGTCACTGTCGTTGCTGCAACTCTGCACTGCGTGAGCACAACCTCTCTACGCTGCTGAAGTCCCATTAGCCTCTGTGCTACTGCTGCCTCTTCAACTCTTCAACTCTCCCCTCTACTTTTGATTGGTATTGTATTATTTTGAATAACTTGATTTTGTTTACTTGTGCCTCATTGTGTAGTTTACATTTTCTTCATTGATCTAAACACTCTAAACACACATTTATTTATTGATCAATCACGTGAAGTGGGATTTCACTAGTGACATATTTAAAACATTTCACCCTTGAAGCATTTTGTTCAAGTTATTGATCTCTTTGAATCACTTGTTTTAGATCTCATTTCTCTAATTTGCACTTTGCATCTCTAAAATTTACCACCAAGCATAAGCTTGGTTGATAGAAATTTTTGGATACTTCCCTAACTGTCATTCAATTTTTTAAACTTGAGTTTTGAACAAAGGTTAAAACATGTGATCTCACAGTTCTCTTGTGGCCGAGCCCTTGTAGGAACGAAGACACGTGGGTTGTCTTGAAGTTTAGGCGGGTATCGTTTATGATGGACTAGTGCCTCCTCGTCCTAGCCTTCTTGCAATTCATCTCACTCTTTACCAAGTTTTGAGGAACTAAGGGGAAGTTCTCACCATAGATTACACATTTAATAAAATTTACCCAGAACACTTTGTTTCACACATTCACATAACATTGTTTCAGTTTACAATTAATTATTGTGTAAGTTGAGTTGGAAGCATTTCTTTTACTTGCGAGCATTGTACTTTATTACTCTTGTACTTGTCATTTAAATTATATGCTTGTTGTCCTTTGATCTATCTTATTGGAGCATCTCTCTTAAAACTACAAGTATAAGCTCTATTTATCTTGCAAATCTCTCTATTGCTCATTTCTCAATATTAGGCTTGATCTATTTTGATATCGTTTTACCGATGCTTGTCTTGCAACATTGTTATTCATGTAACTTGAAAGATCATTTCCTTTGCAAGTATTATAATCTATCTTTGAGGATTATTTGAATTGGTCTCTCATATTTTATCTTGCTGGATGTCTTGTTGATTTCATTGAATCTATCTCATTTACATCTACATGCTCATTAATACTTATACTTGCTAATTAATCTTTAAATTCAAGTGATATTGAATGGTAATTGCCTTGCCTATCATCCCCTAGGCCTTGTTATCCTTAAGAAGTTTTCCTTTAATTTTATCTTTAGGGACCCACCCCCTTTGACTTAGCTAGGAGAGAGTCTAAATGAAGAGTGTTGGGAATAGGTGATAACCCCTTCTTTGAGCGTTGTGCCTTGAAGACTACACCTTGTGGGGTTGAATACTTTTCCCACATTTAGGTGTACATCTTAGGTGAAAACAAGACATTTAGGACAAACTTCCTCAACTATCATTCAATCTCCCTAAATTTGAGTTTGGAGCAAAGGTTAAAACGTGTAACCTCACAATTCTTTTGTGGCCAAGTCCCTTGTAGGAACAAAGGCACATGGGTTGTACTGAAGTCCTAGGGTGGTATCGTTAATGAGGCCATTACCTCCTCATCCTAGCGTTCTTGCAACCACCTCAATCCTTACCAAGTTGAAGGAATTGAAGGGAAGTCAAACCTTAGATTAGGCATTTAATTAAAATTTACCAAGACCACTCTTTATTTCACACACTCACATACATCTTTGTTTCATCTTGCATATAATTGATTATTATACAAGTTGGGTTGTGAGCATCTCATTGACTTGCAAGCATTTTGTTTCATGTCCTTAATGTTATATATCATATTTGAGCAATCTCTCTTTAAAGTACAAGTTTTATTTTCTTGCAAGCTCTATTTACATTTTGTTGCTCATTTCTCAAAGTTGTATATAATCTTGATTCACTAACAATTGTTTTGCAACTTTCTATATTTGTAACTTGAAAATCATATTTCATTGCAAGTATTGTGATTTTCCCTTGAACATATATTTCTTGCAAGTTATATTTAAAGGCACTGGCCTCTTTCAATTTGTCTTGCAGGATATCTTGTTAAATTAATTGAATCTATATTGTTGATATTTATATGTTCATAGACATTTATACTTGTTAAATCAATTTCTAATTTTATTTCAAGTTATATTGAATGGTGAATGCCTTACTAAACTTCTCCTAGAACTTGTTATCTTTAACAAGTTAGCCTTTAGAATCTTTTTTGGGACCACCCCCCTTAGCTTGGCTAGGAGAGAGCTTAAACAGAGAGAGTTTGGATCAGGTGACAGCCCCATCTCTGAGCGTTTCGACTTTAAGGCCACAACTAGTGGGATTAGGGACTTTTTTCACATTAATCTAGGTGTGCATCTTAGGCGACAACAGGTCCTTCACAGAGCAGTAGAGGCCTTGAGGGCGCACACTCCATGCCTTCACTACACATGATGCCCAAGCCATACTACTCTTCCAGAGAGGAGTGATGACCTTGTAGATGCAATGCTGCCCCTCTATGAATTTAAATAAATAATTTGAAAAAACATAATCCATAGCATGTTGGAATGTTGCTCTAGCATTTATTAGACCAAATGACATACACCTATATGAAAATGTATCCCAAGGAATGGCAAAGGCAGTCTTATACCTTTCCTCTTTAACAACCAGTACCTGATTGTAAAATCGTCCAGCATGGACATCATACCTACACCTGTTACAAATTGGAGAACACACTTCATGTTGATTAAAGGATAATTATCTTTAATTGAAGCAAGATTCAAATTATGAAAATTAATGCATATGTGAATCTCTTACCTGTTATTTGAGGCACTGGTTGCATTTTATATAAACTAAGATATATTATCAGATCGAGGTATTTTTCCCTAAACAGGGATTGAACAATATCTTTAATATTGTTTTGAATTTCTGTCCAAAGGGTGTACCATGTACTTGTGGAATTGTCTTGTTAATTGCTCTTACATATTCATTGTTGAAATCATCAAGCTTGTAGCAGAATGATGAATCTCTCATCCTTTCACTTTCCTTTCAAAGAAATTTTTAAATGCGGAGGTCTATGAAGTATTTTCCTGTGAAGTAAACAATATCTGTACCATCGTTTTGAATTTCTGTCCACAGAATGTGATTACGGATTTTTATAGTTAATTGCTTTATTATTTGTAGCAGAATGATGAATCTCTCATCTCTCACTTTTCTTTCAAAGAAAATTTTAAATGCAAAGACCTATGATGAATTTTTCCGTTTGAATCCACTAAATGCCTTCAACTACTGAGGCTAAGTTTGACATGTTTTTGATGCTGCAGCTTAAAATGTTTTTTTCTACGGTGACTTTTGCAAAACCAAAGAGCAGCCGTAATTCCAGCATAGGTAAGCCTTTCACATTTGGAGTCATTATTGTTCGTGGAAAAACATAACAAAATGAAAAATTACGTGCATCAGAAAAGAGCAACTAGCAAATGTCATATCATGGTTAGGAACATCTAGTGCTTGATAAATCTCTCATGTTTGGGAAAATATTCATAATTCTTTCATTGTATCATTTTAATTTATTTGTATTTTTGAGAGAGAGAATTTAAATAATATTGACCATCTGATGAGAACTTAGTTAAAATGTAGAAAGAGGTTGAAAACATTGTAATATATGCTTTAGCGTTTCTTCTTTTTCTCTTTATTCTCATCCTATATTCCTTATTGGGATGGACCTTATTTAAAAAAATTGATAAGAGATAAAAGTGTTGATTTTTTGTAGCATCGGGAGGTATTCCTGCATGCCTAAGTCGAGCTCGAAGAAAAATATAAATAAATTTATTTTTGGGGCATCAAGTTGGCCCAAGAAGACAAGTTGACACAGCCACTTGAAAGGGTGTGCCCTTTGGGCTAATTCACCCCCATTTGACTAGTATATATACATTATGTGAGACTTCATTTTCATCATCAATCATTCAACACCTTCTCTCTTCTAGAGCAGTCTTATGTGTGACATAAAGATGCCAAGTGGATTGGAGTTTTACTGAGTAATCAGTTTGAATGCTGACTAGAGTTGACCACAGATTGGTCGTAGGGGCCGCAAGGCAGAAATTTGACCGCAGTTTGACCAGCATTGACTTTTGTGTATTTTGGCTGGTGTGACCAGCATTGACTTTTGTGTATTTTGGCTGGTGTGACCAGCATTGACTTGCTGGAATTTGACCAGGTTTGACTGGTATTTTGACTTGGATTTTAGCACAGATATCTAGACAAATTGGATTTGTAAACCTTGCTGATGAATAATTTTTCCTAGAGGAAAAGTTGTTGGGTTTTCTCCCAGGGTAAAATTGTTGTCTCTATTGTGCATGCCTATCTTTCTCTGATCTTTACTATTTCCGCTACATTTATTGTTGATATTTTCTGAAGTGTAATTGCTCAATGATATCAGTGGCATAAGAACACTGTGTGAAGAATCATTAGGTAGTAATTATCTGGCAGAAAATAGTATTCTACTATGCTCTTGTAGAAATTTCAACATGGTTTTAGAGCCTTCTTGTTGAAAGAGCCGCCTTTGAAGTCAAGCCTAAGAGACAAATGTTCAACAACTTCACTAGATTTTTGATCTTACTAAATTATGCCATGTCTCAGAACGAAATACATTTGAAGAAGGAAGCTGTTCCAGAGCTAGAGGGAGTTGAGGGGAAATTGTTTTTCTCTGCTCTTTTAGGCACTATTACCAATAGCAGTGATGTTTAGTTGGTGGACATGTTGCTTCTAGGCACATGACAGGTTTCCGATACTCTCTCACTGATTTGACAAAAAGAGATTCAACATTGTAGGTAGAACTTGGAGATAATAACAAGTATAAAGTGAAAGGAGTTGGGTCAGCTTCGCTTCAGCTGGAGTCCGGAGATTCACTACACATGAGAGATGTTTTGTATGTACCAGGATTGAAGAAAAATTTGTTCTCTATCTCAACGTTGGAAGATAGAGGTTTTCGAGTTGCATTTATGGATGGTCAGGTTCTTATATGGCCTGTTGACCACACTTTGTCAACTACCCCATAGCAGTACACCCCCATTTTTTCAAATGGGATTCGTCATGTTCGACATGGTTGCGCCTTTCAGATTCCATCATCAGTCATCAGCCGACAGTTTTTATAATGATGTAAACCCATTCTGCATTTTATGATGTAAATGATCTAAGTAAGACCGTCCATGTATGTAACAACCTAGGTAAGCCTAGTATGTTGTTGATGACTTCCATCCTAGGAGGTTTTTTGTCTCACTGATTCACGAAAGTGATCGGCAGAGTTTTTCCCTCCAACCTCACCCCAAAGCTAGGATGGATTTTGTCATCAGCATGCTAAGTGAGTCCTAGTGTTTTTTATCGAGTCCTTGTAAAAGTAGTTTGAACTACTTGGTCTACTAGATCATATGTTGAGTTGCAGAACTGGGTATTTATTTGAGGGTCTATACAAATGGGTTTTCCCCCCTTCATGTATGTAAAAGTATTATCTCATGTAAAAGAGGTTTGGAAAAATAATTATAATCCCCTCTTAGTCAATTAATTAAATTTTCTGGTCAATTAATTAATAAAATCCTAAACCAGAAATTTAATTAATTTAGGGTCCTAAATTAGGATTAAATCTTTAAAGGCAAAATTTGTTGGTCCTTGGAAAATGATTTTGAAAGCCCCAAGCCAAGGGAATTTTGAGAATTTTGAGAAATATTGGACCCTTGGGCCTTGGTGGTTAAGTCAAAGTCAAAATTGTGGGGTAATTAACTCAAAAATAGTATTTTTGAGTTAATTAAAATTGAATTAAATGATAAATTCGTTTTTTCTCCAAAATTTTAATTTCAACGTTCCGGATTAAAAGATAATTAAATCTTTTGGACGGTTGAGATTATTTTGACGAGGATCATCCAAACTAGCCGTTAGAGATCTAGTCCTATAAATTTAGAGGTCTTTGTCATTATTGAGTCATCCGATCTCAGGATCGTGCACTTGCTCTTAGAAGCTCTTGTAAACTTTTTGAGGAATAAAGCTAAAGACTTTGGGGTTGCAAATCTGGATGTTCCTTCTCAGATCTATGTGGTGAATTCTCTCTAAACTCTGCTACTTGGTGTCTTGCATTTTATGGTTGATGGCCTACATGGATTAATCTGCATATAGGTATCTTATGCAGTTTTCTGGGTTTATAAAATAACATTCTGATTTTTCTAAGGGTCTCATGTTGTTTTCTTAAATCTCTATCAGTCTAAAGTTCAGATCTAAGTGTGTAGGGAAATTTTTTTTAAGATTGGGCGTCTGGGGAAGTCTTCGGTTGGACCAGCCGACTCTCAATAATCATAAATCTGATAAGCTCTTTATTTGTTAAATTTCGGGTCTATCTTACGATATTCGTGATTTTGCAGGGTTTCGAAGGCTTGTGCCTCTCACAAAATTTTAAACTTCTGAAAATTGTGCTAAACTGATTCAGATCTAACCATGAGGGTTTTAAACTTGTAAATTAGCTTGTATATTTGTAAATTTTTCAAGATTGTTAGGGTTTAATAATTAAAATTGGAGTGTGTGTCTTCAGATCTGGCTGCCTGTGCAGGTTAAGGGTTCAAATCAGAATTTTTTTTAAAGATCTAAGGCAGATCTGGCCTCCACTGACCAGATCTGGCCTCAAATCTCCATTGTGGACGAAATCTGGACATTGTCTCAATTTAAAGAACATAAAGATCTGAGCTTAATTGAAGAAATCTTAAGATTTGCCGGGCGGATTTTCATTCTTCTGGTTTCTGTCAACGCTGCCTCTGTCCTTGCTTCCGTCTACTGTCTAGCCTGCATTTCTCTGCCCATCGATCTCCATTTGCCCTACCTGCGTTCTCCATCGACTTGCAAAAAACAACAAAACGAATGTGAAATTCTTTACGTTGATCCTGTCTTTGTTGATGCCGTCCAGTCTTCAATCCCTCACGCACATCCATCATTCATTTTCCAGTCCGAGCCAGTCTTCAAAGCCGCAACTCTCCACGCATTCAAGCTCAACCTGCAGAAGCTGCAAACAATAAACGCAAGCATTGAACCTAATCTCTGCCGTCCCTCGAGCTCTGGCCTCCTTTCCGCGTCCAATCTGCTGTCGTGTTCACCTACAGCCTGCAACACAAAACAACACAACAGAGTGCAAACGCAAACGCATACACCATTAATTTGTAAACCCGTGTTCGATTTTTCTTAGGTTTCGATTTTTGTTTTTAAGTTCAGTGTAAATTTGGTCGTTTTTTTTATAAATTTCGATTTAGCGTAGGTGTATTTATGATTAGTCGGTTTTCATTTGTAGTTTTAATTTTCTAATTGGTAGATTTAAAAAAATAAAAAAATAAAAAAATTCATATATCTCTAACGTAACTTTATTTTATTTCAATGCTAACTTAGTTTAGTTTTTAATTTCTAACTTTAGGTTCTAATATAGTTTAGACTTTAGATTTTTTTTTTTTTTTTTTTTAGTTCAATTTTATTTATTTTCAATTTAGTTTAGATTTTATTTGATAGCGTTAGTTTCTAACCTTAGTTTAGTTTTAACTTGGTTTTAATTTTTAATGATTAGCTTTAGATTTAAGTTAGTTTAATTTAGTTTAACTTTAGAGTTTAATCTTAGTTTGTTTTAGTTTTAGAATTTAATTTTAACTTCAGTTTTATTTAGAGTTTAGATTTAGATTTTTTTATTTTGATTTAGATTTTGAATTTTAGATTTAAAAATATAAAAAATTCCAAAAAATAGAAAAAACAAAAACATAAAAAATTTTCAAATCTTCTAGAGTCAAATGGGCAAATTTTATTCTTATCTAAAGTTTTGACTATAGAAATATTTTCTGGATCGAGGTTAATTGAAGCATCATAAATCTGGAAATATTGCGAACAGTTGGCATTTTCATCATTCATGGTTGTGGTGTTTTTAATCAAATATCATTGATAAATCGTATTTCCATAAGCAGCAGTTAGTCATCATTTACTGGTTTATAATTGCATAATGGGATTTTGTGTGACTCCATAAGGCACTGATCATAAGCGTGAAATCTAATCTAGATCTGTGAAATCCTGTTAATCTTATTAAGTATTTGATGTTCTAGCTGTGTCTCCTGGATTTATTCTTCATTTCTAATAGGGTCTACCTCCCTTAGCTTGCGAGGAAACAGCTTAAAGAGAGAGATTGGGGATAAAGGTGATGTTCGCCTCTAAGACGTTGTCGCTATGTCTCCAACAATCAGGCGACAATATTTTTTGGCATCGTTGCCGGGGACAGAGTTTTTTTGTCCTTGGTCTTAACGACATTTTATAATCTTCTAATATTTTTTTGCCATTCATTAGCCTGTCACAAGGGATCATATTTTCTGGCGTCGTTTCATCGTTTCATCTCTTCATCTTTTCATCATCTCACTAATCATTTCATCATCGTATCTTTAGCACCTGGACATTTAGGTTGGCTTCTTGTTTGGGTGGCGACTCCACTTATTCATCTATTTACTCCCAGAAAAGAATCCCCCCCTGATATCCGTTTGCTATCTCTCAATTATTTCTCCTATTTTAGAATTAGTTTCATGTTCAAGTGGCGACTCCATTTCTTTCATTTCTTACAAGAGTTCTTCTTAAGAAGTTTGCTTCTTGAGGACCTTTTGATTATCCTTGAACACGGATCTATTTCTTAAGTTTTAAGCAAATCATCATGGATGACACCTTTCATGGCATGTCGGAAGAGGCCACTTCAAAATTGTCTTTTTTCTCAGGTGGTGATCCAGGCACTGCTTTTATACATCTAAGGATGGTCACCTTTTTTATACATAAATATTGTCGTCCTTCACAATATAATCATGAAGATGTCAAGATACGTGTCTTTGGCTATTCTTTAAAAGGTGATGCTCTCGATTGGTTTCGAAATTGTCCTAAGGAGTATTGTTTACAAGACATCATCAATGCTTTTAGAGATAAATATATAGAACAAGATGACTCAGATGATGAAATTGATCTTGTAGAAGACTCAAATATCAACAGGAGATTTCCAGACCATTCTCAGGATGAATCCACTTGTACCATGACAACACAAACCCATGATAGTGGTGAAACAAAAACAAATTGTCAAACCAGTGTTGATAACGATAAGAATCTTGTTAGCGAATTGATTCAGATGGTTAAGGACATACAGCTAAATCAAGCTCAGGTAATCAAGAATATGGAGGCCAACCAGGCTCAAATCATTAAGAATATGGAACTTAATCAAGAAAAAATAATAGCGGATCACGCCAGGGAAATTGGTTCTATGCAGAGCAGGTTATTGGCCTTAGAAGAAAAACATAAGAAAGAGATGAACTGTATGCAAAATTTCTTTGTGGCCATGAAAGCAGATAATGATAAAATGATTCAAAACATGGAAGCTAACCAGATCAATCTTCAGAATCAGATGTCCATCGTAGAAGCAAGACACACCCAGGAAATGAATACCATGAAGGAAAATCACTTGTTGGAAATAAATATCATGGAAAACAAATTAAAAATGATGGAAGTTAATCATTCTAATCAGATGTCTCTTCAACACAATTTGTCAACTATTGAAGAAAGGCATGCCAGGGAGATGAGTTCCATACAGAAGAAGTTAGAAAAAATGGAACGATCACACATGCAAGATTTCCAACCCAGGTCAGATTTGTCAACAGATCATAAGCCTCCCAGTTCGCTGAAGTAGTTTCCATCTCATCACACGGAGGTCACTTTTCCCATTAAGGAAGAGTTAACTATGGCTACAAAGGACGTTGAGAAACACCAAGCTTATGTGTCACCTTTAACAGAGTATATTCAAAATAAGATTGGTTGCGCTCCAGGTTCATCAAAGGTTTTGTACAAGGAATTTCAAGATAAGGACAAGACATCTACAGTAGTCTCATTGCTGACATCACAACCCACTCGGACGAAGAGAAAGAAGAAGAAAGGAAGAAGTAAGCGGTTTGATTCGTCTGATGGTCGAGAGCAGCTTGACATTCGGATAAGACAGAGTCCTACATTATGCAAGATCGGCCATGGCACATCTGAAAAGCAGCCAACAGACTTGCCTAAAAGTAGGCAAATGCTTAGCATACACTATATTGAGCACATCTGATGCCACAGGGCATCCTCTGTATCGTATTTCTAACCCTACTCCTCGTTATTTCAGCATTTCATTTTGTAGTTAGAGTAGATTTACTTTTCATATTAAATAGAATAATAAATAAAAGAAGAGCTTCTATTTTTCATGAGCTTAATGTTATATGATGATATTTGGATGGACGCTACTTATATAATCTTGTGTGTTGCTTGGATGCAGATTCTGGATTCTCACATTCCTTCAACGAAGCAACGTGTCCCCAAGTAGAGCCAGATGTTGACCACACTTTGTCAACGACCCCATAGCAGTACACCCCCATTTTTTCAAATGGGACTTATCATGTTCGAGGCTCGTGTCATCCATATTTCATCGTCGATCGACAGTTTTATAATGATGTAAACCCATTCTGCATGTAATGATGTAAATGATCTAAGTAAGACTGTCCATGTATGTAACAACCTAGGTAAGTCTAGTATGTTGTTGATGACTCCCATCCTAGGAGGTTTTTTGTCTCACTGATTCATGAAAGTGATCGGCAGAGTTTTTCCCTCCAGCCTCACCCCAAAGCTAGGGTGGAATTTGTCATCAACATGCTAAGTGAGTCCTAGTGTTTTTTATCGAGTCCTTGTAAAAGTAGTTTGAGCTACTTGGTCTACTAGATCATGTTTTGAGTCGCAGAATTGGGTATTTATTTGAGGGTCTATACGAATGGGTTTTCCCCCTTCATGTATGTAAATGTATTATCTCATGTAAAAGAGGTTGGAAAAATAATTATAATCCCCTCTTAGTCAATTAATTAAATTTTCTGGTCAATTAATTAATAAAATCCTAAACCAGAAATTTAATTAATTTAGGGTCCTAAATTAGGATTAAATCTTTAAAGGCAAAATTTGTGGGTCCTTGGAAAATGATTTTGGAAGCCCCAAACCAAGGGAATATTGAGAATTTTAAGAAATATTGGACCCTTGGGCCTTGGTGGTTAAGTCAAAGTCAAAATTGTGGGGTAATTAACTCAAAAATAGTATTTTTGAGTTAATTAAATTTGAATTAAATGATAAATTCGTTTTTTCCCCAAAATTTTAATTTCAACGCTCCGGATTAAAAGATAATTAAATCTTTTGGACGGTTGAGATTATTTTGACGAGGATCATCCAAACTAGCCGTTAGAGATCTTGTCCTATAAATTTAGAGGTCTTTGTCATTATTGAGTCATCCGATCTCAGGATCGTGCACTTGCTCTTAGAAGCTCTTGTAAACTTTTTGAGGAATAAAGCTAAAGACTTTGGGGTTGCAAATCTGGATGTTCCTTCTCAGATCTATGTGGTGAATTCTCTCTAAACTCTGCTACTTGGTGTCTTGCATTTTATGGTTGATGGCCTACATGGATTAATCTGCATATAGGTATCTTATGCAGTTTTCTGGGTTTATAAAATAACATTCTGATTTTTCTAAGGGTCTCATGTTGTTTTCTTAAATCTCTATCAGTCTAAAGTTCGGATCTAAGTGTGCAGAGAAATTTTTTAAGATTGGGCGTCTTTAAAGTCTTGATTTGGACATTGAGCTCTCGATAATCATAATGATAAGCTCTTTATTTGTTAAATTTCGGGTCTATCTTACGATATTGTGATTTTGCAGGGTTTCGAAGGCTTGTGCCTCTCACAAAAGGTACAAACTTACGAATTTTGTGCTAAAGTGAATTACAAGATCTAGCCATGAGGTTTACACTTGTGAATTAGCTTGTATCTGTCATTGTTTTTCAAGATTGTTAGGGTTTAATCATTAAAATTGGAGTGTGTGTCTTCAGATCTGGCTGCCTGTGCAGGTTAAGGGTTCAAATCAGAATTTTTTTTGAAGATCTAAGGCAGATCTGGCCTCCACTGACCAGATCTGGCCTCAAATCTCCATTGTGGACGAAATCTGGACATTGTCTCAATTTAAAGAACATAAAGATCTGAGCTTAATTGAAGAAATCTTAAGATTTGCCGGGCGGATTTTCATTCTTCTGGTTTCTGTCAACGCTGCCTCTGTCCTTGCTTCCGTCTACTGTCTAGCCTGCATTTCTCTGCCCATCGATCTCCATTTGCCCTACCTGCGTTCTCCATCGACTTGCAAAAAGCAACAAAACGAATGTGAAATTCTTTACGTTGATCCTGTCTTTGTTGATGCCGTCCAGTCTTCAATCCCTCACGCACATCCATCATTCATTTTCCAGTCCGAGCCAGTCTTCAAAGCCGCAGCTCTCCACGCATTCAAGCTCAACCTGCAGAAGCTGCAAACAATAAACGCAAGCATTGAACCTAATCTCTGCCGTCCCTCGAGCTCTGGCCTCCTTTCCGCGTCTAATCTGCTGTCGTGTTCACCTACAGCCTGCAACACAAAACAACACAACAGAGTGCAAACGCAAACGCATACACCATTAATTTGTAAACCCGTGTTCGATTTTTCTTAGGTTTCGATTTTTGTTTTTAAGTTCAGTGTAAATTTGGTCGTTTTTTTTATAAATTTCGATTTAGCGTAGGTGTATTTATGATTAGTCGGTTTTCATTTGTAGTTTTAATTTTCTAATTGGTAGATTTAAAAAAATAAAAAAATAAAAAAATAAAAAAATCTCTAACGTAACTTTATTTTATTTCAATGCTAACTTAGTTTAGTTTTTAATTTCTAACTTTAGGTTCTAATATAGTTTAGACTTTAGATTTTATTTTATTTATTTTTTAGTTCAATTGTTATTTTCAATTTGGTTTCTAGTTTTATTTGATAAGCGTTAATTTCCTAACCTTAGTTTAGTTTTAACTTGGTTTTAATTTTTAATGATTAGCTTTAGATTTAAGTTAGTTTAATTTAGTTTAACTTTAGAGTTTAATCTTAGTTTGTTTTAGTTTTAGAATTTAATTTTAACTTCAGTTTTATTTAGAGTTTAGATTTAGATTTTTTTATTTTGATTTAGATTTTGAATTTTAGATTTAAAAATATAAAAAATTCCAAAAAATAGAAAAAACAAAAACATAAAAAATTTTCAAATCTTCTAGAGTCAAATGGGCAAATTTTATTCTTATCTAAAGTTTTGACTATAGAAATATTTTCTGGATCGAGGTTAATTGAAGCATCATAAATCTGGAAATATTGCGAACAGTTGGCATTTTCATCATTCATGGTTGTGGTGTTTTTAATCAAATATCATTGATAAATCGTATTTCCATAAGCAGCAGTTAGTCATCATTTACTGGTTTATAATTGCATAATGGGATTTTGTGTGACTCCATAAGGCACTGATCATAAGCGTGAAATCTAATCTAGATCTGTGAAATCCTGTTAATCTTATTAAGTATTTGATGTTCTAGCTGTGTCTCCTGGATTTATTCTTCATTTCTAATAGGGTCTACCTCCCTTAGCTTGCGAGGAAACAGCTTAAAGAGAGAGATTGGGGATAAAGGTGACAGCCCCCAGTCTGAGCCGTTGTCGCGGTGCCCTGAACAATCTGTGCGACAACATGGCCTAAGGGCTCAAGCATGGACTCAAAAACAGTAATTGGTGTTCGAGTGGGAGTTCTATACAGACTAATAGGATGACCAATTTAGGCATTGTTACATGACAATATGAGTTTATGTGAGTTATGGCATCGATGATTTGCTCATCTGCATTACAAGGATTTACTTGCATTGAGGCAGATGGTTATAGGTGTTCCAAAGGGATCTCTTATGAGTAGTGATAATAGATCCAAAGGTGTATTGGATTTGGATCTAATACATTCAGATGTATGCGGACCTATGACTACATCTTCCTTGGGTGGCTACTTGTACTACATAATGTTCATTGATGATTTCTCCCAAAAGACTTGGATCTACTTTATGAAGATCAAATATGAGGTCTTCAGCAAGTTCCAGGAATTCTAGGCTCAGCTAGAATTTTAGGCTCAGGTCAGATAATGGAGGAGAGTATATTTCTAGATACTTCAATGGTTTCTGCAAGAAGGTACGGATCAAGAGGGAGTGGATCATTCCTTACAATCCTCAACAACATGCAGTTGCAGAGAGGAAGAATAAGACTATTGTGGAAGCAGTGAAGTAATGATTCATTATCAAGATATATCCATGTTCTTGCTAAATTTTTAGCCAGTAGGCTGAAACCTCTTGTGGGTCGCACCAGCTCCTTTGTCAAATACTCTTCTTCCTTTGTCAATGAATTGAAGGACATTAAGTTGGATCCTGAGGATAGGTTTGTAAGTTTTGATGTTGTCTCTTTATACACTTGCATTCCCATTAAGGAAGCCATTGATGTCATTTCTCGGGTCACTGATCCTGATATTGCTCATTTGGTTGAAATCTGTCTTACTTCGACCTTCTTTAGTTTTGAAGGTGTTTTCTTCGAGCAGACATGTGAGGTGGCCATGGGTTCCCCTCTCTCCCCTGTAGTGGCTAATCTTTTCATGGAAGACTTTGAATCTAAGGCCCTTTCCTCATCTCTTTTTCAACCTAGGCTTTGGAAAAGGTTTGTTGATGACACCTATGTGGTGTGGCCCCATGGAAAAGAGAAACTGGACCTTTTCTTCCAACACCTTAATAATCAATCTGACTTCATTAAGTTCACCATGGAATTTGAAGTTGATGGTAGTCTTCCCTTCCTCGATGTCCTTCTTTCGAGGAATGATGATGGTTCCTTTTCTCATCAAGTCTTTAGAAAGAAGACTCATACTGAGCAGTATTTGCATGCTAATTCTCATCATTTTCCGGCTCAGAAGCTTGGGGTTCTCAACACTCTGGTTACCAGAGCCTTTAGAATCTCAGATGAACACCACTTTGAAAGTGAAAAATCTCATCTCTTTAATGTTTTCAACAAGAATGGTTATAGCAAGGTTCAGTGTCTGAGAGCCTTTCAAAAAGCTGAAAAAGGTCCTAGAGTTAAGAAAGAGCATTGTGATCGGTCCGCTGGAGTTCACCTTCCGTTCATTCAAGGTACAACCGATAAGATCGCTAGGATCTTGAAAAAACATAATGTTTCCTCAACCTTCAAGCCTCTTCGCACTATCCGGAGTTCGCTCAGGTCAGTTAAGGACCCGGTTTGCCCTAAAGATAGTAAGGGTGTGTACTTGATTCCGTGTTCTTGTGGGATGCCATACATTGGTGAAACAGGTCGATCCATTAATCAAAGGATTCAGGAACATATCGCTGACCTCAGACATTGTAGATCTCGGTCCTCCGCCTTAGCAGAGCATGCCAATAAAACGAATCATCACATCTGTATTGAGAACGCTGAGGTTATTGCAAAGATTGACCATTTCCACCATCGCAAATTGAGGGAAGCGTTGGAGATTGAAAAGAGGCCAGTCAACCTTAATAGGGATGATGGGTGGAGTGTTAGTAGATGTTGGATTCCCGCCCTTCACCCTTAGTTGCCTTTTCTTTTCCCTTTCTTCTCTCTCTGGCTCCCTGTTTATTTATATAAAAAGTATTATTTATTTATTTATTTATTTATTATTATTATTATTATTTCTTTATTTATTTTTAATTTCACTTTTAATTTTATTTAATTTTATTTTTTTTTAATTTTTAATTTTTAATTTTTAATTTTATTTTTAATTTTAATTTTATTTAATTTTATTTAATTTTTAATTTTAATTTTTATTTATTTATTTATTTTTTTTTATTTTTTTTTTAAGTCGCTCCCTTATTCTTGTTTGAGAATATTTAGCTTTGAAATTTAAATTATAATTTATCTATTATTTTCCTTTTTACTATTGTATTTGATTATTATTTATTCTATTTATTTTGGTTTATTTTATTTTATTAAAATTTATTTTTCTTTTATATCTTTATTTTTATTTTATATTTATATTTAAATATTTTTATATTTTTATTTTTACTTTTTCTTTTTATTTTATTTTATTTTTATTTTTATATTTTTTAATCAAAAAAAAAATTTAAAATAAAAAATAAAATTATTTTAACAATATTTTTATTAGTAATCTTTAATATCAAATTAATACCTAATAATAATAAAAATCTTATTGAAATCAAACTTAATGAAACATAGTTTGATTTGATATTAAAAAAAAGAAGAAGAGTAATTAATTTAATTTACTGATTTAGTCAAACTAGCCGTTAGTCACTAACGGCTAGTTGGAGCTTTCTTGTCTATTTAATCTGGTTTTTGGTTCAGATTTCTCATCTTGTCCTGATGATGAGCCACACTCGTTGGTTCGAAACGCGTTGCAAAAACTCCCTACATGTGATTTTCACCGAAAGAATTTTTTAACCAAAGTCCTCATCAGATATTGGAGGACAAGACTCCTGAGAAGGCATTCATAGGAGTGAAGCCAGTAGTCAGTCGGTTGAGGATCTTTGGTTGTCCAATACATGTTCACGTGCCCTAGGAGAAAAGGAAGAAGCTAGAACCTTCTGGGAAGAAGGGTACTTTTGTGGTATATAGTGAGACTTTGAAGGCCTACAGATCTATATTCCAGGAGAGCGTCAAATTGAGGTTAGTCGGAATGTTATTTTTGATGAGGAGGTAGCCTTCAGGAAGTCCAGAGAGTCCCACATGGAGATTGATAATGAAGAGCAGGACGCTGTGAAGGATGCAGGTACAAATCCTTCTATTCCAATTGTTCATCCTTCAAATGATCAAGAGTAGTCACTAGAACCAACAAAACTAGTGGACACACCAAATGATGTTGCAGTAACGAAGAAGAGGCCAATGTGGCTTCGTGGCACTTTGCAAGATGTAGAGGGGCATGCAACTCCCCATGGTACTTTCAGGGAGGGAAAACGACCATAGAGGTACTTGGATTATATGGGATTGATGAGCCACACCATTGATTTTGAGCCTTCCAGTTATGAGCAGGCAACATGCCAACATGAAGAATGCCATGATGGAGGAGTATCAGTCCATCATGAAGAATGTGTTGGAAAATCAGGAGACTTAAAGATTATAGAGATTTTCCTTAACTTGATAATTACTTGTGACGTGTGTTGAGTCATTGACCTTTTATTACTTTATTAGATCTTGTTCATCACAACAAGACAAAGTAGACAAGATATAGGCTCCATGCTAGGGAGAAATCACTCCAAGGGGAAAACTCAAAAAGAAATGCATCTCTTCTTATAGAGTCTTCTTACATTGAGACTTCCAAGACCCAAAAATCAAAGCCGAAAATCCTCCCAAGCACCAAGTCAACCCCCCAAGCAAGACCTTCTTCAAGGCAACTTCCAAACTTCGACCTACTGCGCTCCAGAATTTCGACCCTACTACTGCTCTTCAGAATTTTGGCCTTGCAATTTTGTGTTAGTTTTTGTAGCATCAGATGTGTTTTAGCCACAAAATTTTGTGGAGAGGCTAGAATACATGAGATCTCCAAAACCCAGAAATTGCTTCTGGAAATTCCTCCTAGAAGTGTCTCAATTAGATTATTGACCATTTTTAAAATATTTCCTAAGTCTAAACTTAGGGAATATGGTTAATTAATCAATATTAGTTGAGATAAGGCGAGAATAGTCTAAAACCTCGGACGGATTGATCCAGAGATGATCCTAGCCATTGATAAAGTTTTAATCTTGGCTGTTGGTGCTCCAATAATGGATTATAAGAGGAAATCAATGTGGTGATGCACACTATACTTCTGACACTTGAGCTGTTCGATTTCTTTGCAGATCGATTTCCTGAGTAGCAGCAGTCAGTTGTCAGAGAGAGCCAGAGATCGAAGCAGTGAGTGAGGGGTAGCGACAGTGATCCGGAGGAAGTTTTCCAGATCCAGAGAGGCAACAACAAGAGGGTTGAGTTATCCCAGTGAGGCAGCGCAAAGCTTTGCGCAGTAGCTTCACAGAGGGCAATTCGGTTTGCAGGAGAGAAAGTCGTTCTTAGATCCAAAGGCCGGGCAGAGGTTCCAGAGGGCTGGAGAGATGACTTTCTTAGCAGTAGAGGGCAAAAGGACTTCATAGTGACAGAGGCAGTCCGATGCAGAGGGTGATGTAGAGGCTTCAGGAGGCTGAGTTTTCTGAAGGCAAGTTGTGTTGGGAATTTCTTGTGGAGGAAGGGTAAATCCCTTCAATAATTTTGCACATATTTTCTTGCTGTGGATTGCCAATTTTAGACATCTATATCATACTTAGAATTTCACTACTGCATGATAATAAAATCCCTCACTCTGCACCGGTTTTCCCGTATTGGGATTTTCAGGGTCTTTTTTCCAAAAATAATTCTATTATATTTTATGTGTGTGCACTAGCATTTCTCAGCTTCCATCGTTTTATTTTTCCACAGAATTTTATTTGTGAAGGTTGCAGTGTGTTTATTTCGATATTTTCTATAGCAGATAAATTATTAAATTAATTAACAATTAGGAGAACTAATACCAGTTGCTGCAATAAGATTCCAGTTGAGGAATTTTCACATGGTATAAAAGCGTGATTGATCAGCCGGGGAGCTCAAAGGAAAAAGAAGGAATTTCGCTATTTAGTAAGAGTAGCAGGTCGAAATTCCCAGGAGCAACGCAGTCTTTTGCCAGGAGGCCGAGTTGCTTGAGGAAGTTCGATTTTTTCTGAGTAGAAAAACATAAAATTTTGATTTTCCATATCAAGTGATTCCAGAGGTAGAGAGAGCAATTCAAATTTTTCGTGGGGCAGATTTTTGGTTCGACGCAAAGGGTTTTTGCAGCAATTTGCTAGAGAAAATCTAGCATCAAGGTGGAAGAGAGAGAAAGCACACACATTTGAGGGAAAATTTTCCTTAGGGAACTTCTAGTCTCAGAAGTTTGATTTTTCCTTGCAGATTGGCAGAAGTTGTGAGTAGATATTCTCTCTTCCGAAGGGAGTGCGAATAACAAAGCAATAGCCAAGCAGAAGGAAAGAGGGAGTTTTCGACAGTTTTTTGAGATGGCCACTGCAGGGCTTCGTGATCAGGATAGGTTGGATGGAGCTTCCAACTATTTCATATGGAAGGCTAGGATGTCCTTCCTTCTAGATGAATATGGCCTGAAAGCCTACATTGATAATGTAGTGGCAGTTCATCAGGATGCAGATCAGCTAAAGGAATATAGGAAGGAAATGGTGCGGGCGAAGTGATTGATCCTAGATGGAGTCCGAGATCATATAGTCTCACATATAGTGGCCAAGGGAATGGCCAAAGAGATGTGGGATGCTCTCTCCACGTTATACTAGGGAACTTCCGAGCAACGGAAGATGTTCCTTGAGGAGAAGTTGAGATGCATCTAGATGCAGAAAGGGGAAGGCATAGGTCCTTTCCTTACCAGAACTTAGGAGGTCCGAGACCAATTGTCACCTGTTAGGGCAATGCCTCAACCTTCAGAGCTAGTGCAATGAGCTCTCAACAATGTCCTTGAGGATTGGTGTGTCTTCTTCCAAAGTGTATTGGGCAGAGACACGCTACCAGGATGAGAAAGAATGTGGGCTGATTTGCAGCAGGAGTTGAGACTGTGAAAATTTCTGAATATTACACTTATGCAGAAATCTACTTTTAGATCTGGTTATACTCCTACTTAATTAAGTTATTAAGCTGAAAATTCAGATTGATATCGAAGCAAAACACATAACAGACTTTCACCAATTCAGATCTAGAAAAAGTACATGCACACATAGACAAAGTGACACAGTGATTTTCTGGACAAATAGTCCTTGAAAAAACCCAATGCGGGAAAATCGGTCTGCTGGCTGTTGGAGGGTTTTATTATTAAGAGTTTTCTAAATACAACAAATCTGGGTTCTAGATCTGGAAAACCTGACAGAGATAAAATAGATCTGCAACTCATCGGCTGTTCTGAAGCCAAAATAATGACTGATCCACACCCTCAAACGTGATTTACAGAACTTAGCCAAAATTAGGCCCTGGAAACCCCAGTGCTGCCCCTGAAGCCCCTGCGTCAGCCTTTGAAGCCCCTGCATCCATCATCGCTGACCTGGAAAGGGCTGCGTTACCCTAGACTGGGTGATGCAGTCCTTATGCTACCCCTTAGGGTCTCTGTGTAACCCCTGAGGGTTTCCAGCTGAATCACGCTGTCCTTGGAGGGAATACGCAGCACCTGCGTAGCTAAAGCTGCCCCTGCGCTGCGCAGTTGCTGCCCTCTCTGACTTTGCGTCTCCTGTTTCTCTGCGCGGCCTCTCTGAGTTGATCTCTGTCTCTTGTTGATTCTAGACCCTGGGATCAGATCATCCCCTTGGTCTAAACTCCCCTCTCTGTAGCTAAAACACTTCTGAGAATTCTTAGCAAACTCGCCCTAGAATCTCAGCTTAGCTTCAGTGCTCTGCCTCTGTGTCTCTTTACAAATGACCCCAAGCCTATCATTTATACTTTTCTCGTTGGGAAACCAATAACCATGATCAGATCTTGAATCAATGGCTAAGATTAAAAGAAAGCTTGATCCGTGTGACTTAAGACAATTTCATCACATGTTTAATTTAATTAACTTTAACTATTTCATTTTCCTAAGTTTAGACTTAGGAAATACATTAAAATAATTAATTAATTAAATATCTCCCAAACCAGATGAAATTTCCCAAATCCCTTTCTGGGTCTTGTAGATCAAGTGTACTCTAGTCCCTCCACAAAATTTGGGAGTTAGAGCACAACTGATGCTACCCCAAATACAAAAAATCTCAACACTCCTCTTAGCATCAGGAGTGTGCTCTAGCAATACATCACACTATGCGTTACAAGACTTTGGGTACTGGTTCTGTGATGTTGATGCTTGGCCTGCTGCCACTCATCTCTGCACTGTTGCTGCCATTCTGTACTGCTGCCCATGACTCTGCCACTGCCACTGCAACATCTGTACTGCAGTTCCCTTCTCAATTTGTTGCATCTGTGCTACTCATAGTATTGCCACTGTTGATCTACTGATCTGCTGCACTACTACTTTAGTTGTTGAGAGAAATGTTAATTTTGGACAACTAGGTCCAAACTCCATGCTGTGATGCTCAGATGAAGATGCTAATATTTTTATTGGATTTGTCTTTTGGAGAGGTGCAAGATCGATCTAAAGATCATCTTGATCCAATGAGCAGAACATTTATTTTGAATTAATTCCACTTATGTGCAAGGTCGGCCAGAATTGTAATGTAGGCTTGGAGCCCCAACAGATGTGTCACACACCCTCACAGATGGATATATATAGGTCAACGTTGGAGGTCATTTTCACCATCACTCATTACATTCTCTCTCTGCATCTGATTGGTTCGATCATCATCTTGGAGGCTCTTCTTCTCTCACATGTGGGAAAACGCAGGAAGGGTTTTTCTGCTTTGACCTAGGGTTTTAGCGCAGATTTGACCAGCGTTGACTTTAGTCTACGCATAGTCAACTTGACCTTAAACTCTCCATAAATTCTGATTTCTATAGTCTGCATTTTCTAGCACAGAAATCAAGGCTGGACGTTGACTTTGACTTGCATGCGTTGACTTTTTGCTGCTACTGTTTTGCGTTGACCGTTGACTAGACATTGTTGACTTTTGTTGACTTTGGGTTGACTGTTATAGAGTTGTCTAAGAGGGTTGTGTGACACATTCTGGTTGGCTGACCGTGTAGAGACTTTGCTGGTTGAAGCATCCTGTTGATCGCTGTAACACACCACAACACATATATTTTGCCGATCAAGTTAAGTCTATTTTTGGCTTGTCTTCCGTCGATCTATTGGTATGTTCTCTCAACATTTTACTTTCTTGTTTATGTGATTGTTGTTTGATATTGGGTATAAAAGTAAAGTTGCATCAAGCATAGAACATCTACGAAAATTTACATGGAATCGGAGCTAAGGTGAAGACAAAGCCCAAGTTTGTATTGAGAGCAATCACCAAAGAAGGAGCATTTGTCAAGGACCCATGGGTACCTCAAACTATAATGGCTTCAAAGCTGATGACAAGTTGACTGGGAAGGAAGACTTCCATCCCTGGAAGATGTCTTTGGATTTAATGTTGGAAGACCAAGATGTCATGGACTATGTGCAGGGTAAAATCCAAGAGCCTCCATCATCTGCACCTGCTGCCACCAAGTCAAAGTATAAGAAGGGGGAAATCAAAGCAAAGCTGATCATCTGGGATTCAATTCATAAGAGTTTGGTTGCCTACATCTCTGAGTTACGTACATCCAAGGAGATGTATGATAAGTTGGTCAACATGTTAATGGCCAACAATGCAAATCAAGTCCTTTTCTTTAAAAACCAACTGAAGAATTTGAAGAAAGGCAGGGATGAATCCATTCAATCTTATTTTCTGAAGTTGACCGAAATAATAAATAATCTTCTGGCCATTGGGGGGACAATAGCTGATCGAGAAATGGTTCTCACCGCACTTGGAGGTCTCTCCTTCGAATGGCATGTATTCAATACTACCATTCTCAATAACAATGTGATTCCTGATTTTGACGAAGTATTGTCGAGATGCACTCAAGAGGAAACAAGAATGAAGGAATATGAAAATGAAGGTAATGCTACCTTCACCGCTCGTGCTAAGAAGAACAATGGTGGTCCGAGGAACGGAAGAGCAGGGGCCCAAGGAAAGAAAGGAAGATGTTACACATGTAACAAGACCGGCCACTATGCTAGAGAATGCTCTAATAAGAAGGATTCTCCTGGGGATGATGACAACAACAACAACAACAGGAAGAATGGCAATCAAAGGAACAACAGGTTCAAAGGAGAGAGGAAGGCTCCCTCTGGTCGCAATGGGAATGGGAAACCTTTCAAAAGGTCGAGAAATTCCAGGTATGAGGAATCTAATGTTGTTGATGATAAAAGAAATGAATTCATTCTTGTATCTACCCTCAGTGCTGCATCTCCACTCGACACTATGGATGTCTGGTTGATTGATAGTGGTGCTTCAAGGCATCTCACTGGGTTCAAGGAAGCACTTTCTGATTTGGTTGAGAAGGATACTAATCTGAAAATTATCCTTGGAGATAATGCCACATATCCCGTGAAAGGGACTGGGAATGTGACCCTCCACTTATCTCAAGGTCAAGTCCTCTGTTTGCAAGTTGTACTATATGTTCCTGATTTGAAGAAGAGCCTTGTGTCTATTTCGGCCATGGAAGACAAAGGTTTCAATGTGGCATTCGTCGATGGGAAGGTATGCATCTGGAAGAAGAGTTTCAAGGAAGCTATCACGATTGGGTTTAGAATTGATACACTCTACCAGGTTGGAGGAAGTCCACTGGGGGCTATGACATGTGATACTATCCGTCAAACCGAACTATGGCACTGGAGGTTTGGACACCTTCATTACAAAGCCCTTCCCGAAGCAAGGAAGGTGTTGACAAGGGTGCTCGAGTTCAAAAATGATTATGAAGGTGTATGTCAGGGTTGTGCCGAATGAAAGCATACAAGGGGATGTTTCCCCTCAAGTGTCACAAAGACATATCGTGTCTTGCAATTGATACATTATGATTTGTCTGGTATGCTGCCCGTGACATCCTTGGGAGGATGTTCTTATTATATGACGTCCATAGATGACTTCTCTTGCAAAACCTGGATATACTTGTTGAAGAAGAAGGATGAGGCTTTCATGTGCTTTCGTACTTTCAAAGCCTTGGTGGAAAATCAAACAAGGAAGAAGATCAAGATTTTGAGGACCGATAGTGGCACTAAATATGAGACGAATGAGTTCAATAACTTTTGCAGAGAAGCTGGCATCAAGAGGGAGACCACAACCGTATATACTCCTGAGAAAAATGGCATTGCTGAAAGAAAGAACAAGACCATTGTGGAAGCTGCCCGTGCCATGCTATGTGACCAAGGTCTTCCGAAGTTTCTATGGGGAGAAGCCGCGATCAATGTCGTGTACATACAAAACTGATGCCCGCATTCCGTTCTGGACTCCAAAACTCCCGAAGAGGTTTTCTATGGTAATAAACCTGACGTCTCTCATTTTAGAGTTTTTGGTTTTCCCGTTTATTTTCATGTGCCGAAGGAGAAGAGGAGCAAGTTGAATGCTTCTGGGAAAAAGGGAATGTTTGTGGGCTACAATGAAACTTCGAAGGCTTATCGAGTCTATGTGCCCGGTCAAAGAGAACTGGAGATTTGCCATGATGTTACCTTTGATGAAGATGCTTCCCTCGGGAAAGTAATCAATCTTCTGAGCTCTGAGGAAGATCATGAAGTAAGGTCTGGAAATCAGGAAGAACCGAAGGATGAGACGATGTCCAATGTTGAAGGATCGATGGACCCTATTAATCCACCTCTTTCAATGAAGAGAAGACCCTCATGGCTTAGGGATACTCTCGAGGATGCCGAGAGACACATGGCCCCAAGGGGGACATTCCGTGAAAGCAAGAAGCCAAATAGATACCAAGGGTATCTAGTAGCCATGAGTACAATCGTACAATCTGAGCCTGGATCTTTTGAAGAAGCCGTAAAGCATCAAGTCTGGAAGGATGCTATGAATGAAGAGTACGAGTCCATTATGAAGAATGATGTCTGGGACGTGGTTCCGAGACCGAAGGACAAAGTGTTGAGATTTTGTGTATTTGGGGTAGCATCAGTTGTGCTCCAGCTCCCAAATTTTGTGGAGGGACTAGAGTACACTTGATCTACAAGACCCATAAATTGATTTGGGAAATTTCATCTGGTTTAGGAGATATTAAATTAATTAATTCTTTTAATGTATTTCCTAAGTTAAAACTTAGGGAACTTAAATAATTAAAGTGAATTTAATTAAATATGTGATGAAATTGTCTTAAGTCACACAGATCAAGCTTTCTTTTAATCTTAGCCATTGATTCAAGATCTGATCATGGTCGTTGATTTGTCAACGAGAAAAGTATAAGGAAAGGCTTGGGGTCATTTGTGAAGACACACAGAGGCAGAGCACTGAAGCTAAGCTGAGATTCTAGGGCAAGGTTTTCTAAGAATACTCAAAAGTGTTTCAGATGCAGAGGGGAATTTAGGCTAAGCGGATGATCTGATCCCAGGGTCTAGAATACACAAGAGGTAGAGCTCAGCACAAGGACAGCGCAGAAGAAGAGAGCAGCAACAGCAACAAGGACAACGCAGTCCCTCCAAGGACAGCGTGATTTTCAGCAGGAAACCCTCAGAGGGTTACGCAGAGACCCTAAGGGGAAGCGTAGTGACTGTGTCACCCAATATGGGGTAACGTAGTCTCTTCTGGAGCAGTGCTGAGGGTTTGAGGATCTTCAGAGGCTGACGCAAGGGCTTTCAGGGGCAGTGCTGGGGTTTCTAGGCCCTAATTGTGGCTGAGTTTTGTAAATCCCATTTGAAGGTGTGGATTAGTCATTATTTTGGCCCTAGATTAGCCAATAAGTTGTAGATATAGTATATTCTCTGTCGGGTTTTCTAGATCTGGAACCCAGCTTTGTGTATTTAGAAAATTCTTAGTAATAAAACCCTCCAGCAGCGAGAGACCGATTTTCCCGCATTGGGCTTTTCCGGGGACTATTTGTCCAGAAATAACTGTCACTTTGTCTATGTGTGCATGAACTTGTTCTAGATCTGGATTGGTAGAGATCTGTTATGTGTTTTGCTTCGATTTTAACTTGAATTTATTCAGTTAATAACTTGTCCAAGTATGAGGAGCATAACCAGATTAACAGTAAATAATTTCTGCATAAAGTGTAAGGATTCAGAGATTTCTACATGGTATCAGAGCAATTGCAGATCTAGGAGGGTCACCAGTAGAAGAGACTAAAGGTTCTAGCTGCAGAAAGCAGCTGGAAAAGCAGCAGAAACGCAGATTTGAAGGGACAACACAGTTTTCAGAGGCAAATTCACGCAGTGGGAAGGGTGACGCTGACTAACGCTGTCTCCTAGCAAGCCCACGCAATTACTGTGCAGAGGCAGCTCAGAAACAATGTTGATTTGCTCTGAAGCCAGCCAGTGTGATTCAAATCTGAATCTGTCAGATCCAGAAAAGACTACAAAAAAGTTGCAGAAATTCGGAAGATGCTGGTGGGGTTAAATTTCTGAAGCTTTCAGATTTTTAGCCTTAGCAGAAGTGACAAAGAGCGGGAGGAGATCAACTTCTCAGAGAGTTTCTAACCAAAGGAAACTTGCAGTTTGATCAGAGGATCAAAGAAGAAGCTGAATCATAGTTGATTTGATAGATTTCCAAGGAGGGAAATCAGTTGTTAGAGGGAGCAGAAGGTGCCTGTTTCACCAAGGGCCTTAGATCCATTTCTCTAGCAAAGAGAAAAGGAAGTTCCGACACATTCTGAGCAGATGACTCCTCATCGACTACGCGATTAGGATAGGCTGGATGGCCTCTCAAACTTTTCAGTTTGGAAGGCAAGGATCCTAATAGTCCTTGAGGCATACAATCTTAGAGACCATGCAGAGCAAACTCTGGCCACACCAACAGATCCGGATCTCCTTCGAAAGCATGAGGAGGCTGCTAGGCATGCCAAGCAACTGATTATGGACGGTATCAAGGACCATATTGTACCACACGTAGCTGAGAAGAAGAAAGCTAACGAGATGTGGAAGGCCTTGACCTCCCTATATGAGGGAAAGTCTGTCCAAAGAAATATGTTGTTGGAGACTCAAATGAGGTCATTCATGATGACCAAGGGAGAGGACATGGAGCATTTTCTCTTCAGATTGCAGTCAATCAGGGATCAGATGACTGCAACGGGTGCAACGATGGATGATGATGTGATAGTCAGGACTACCATCAATGCAGTGACGGATGAGTGGGAAACCTTTGTCCAAAGTATCTTGGGCAGAGCAGACCTCCTAGATTGGGACAACTTGTGGTCAATTCTGCATCCAGAAGAACTCCGTAGATTCACCAAGAGGCAGCACAACCCTGCATTGAGAAAAGTGAAGAAGGAAAATGAGGAAGATGCAGCCTTGGCATCAAAGAAGTAGCCAAAGAAGAAGAAGGATCTTTCAAAGATCAAGTGCTTCCAGTGTGGTGAAATGGGACATTTTGTCAGCAATTGTCCTGAGAAGAAAAGGTACAAGGAAGCATCTTCTTCCAAAGCAGCTGTGGCAGATGATGGGTCAGGAGATGATGCAGCCATGAGTGCTCATGAACCACAGAGGTGTGGTGACATGGATATGTAGAGGAGCTACATGAAAGAGGGTGGGATCCTTGAGCAACTCATTTCTTGGATCACATGCGAGCTATGACAACCTTAAGATAGTAGTGGGACAAGTGGAGCAGTGGGTGCATAGATCACAGATGAAGCAGGCAGAGGCAAATCTGAAGATTGGAAGGAGCAGCGCAGAGCAAGGCAGCAACATCGTAGAAGCAGTAGTAGTGCAGAGGCTGATGTGACTTCAGCAGCGCAGAGAAGAGCTACTTAAGCAGTGCAGAGTTGCAACAACACAAAAAGCTTCAAAGGGACAACGCAGTGCAACAACAGCGTGATAGATTTTAGCACAAGGGGCTGATGTGACTTCAGTAGTGCAAAGGGAGTTTGATTATGCAGGCAGAGTTGTAGCTGTGCATCGTTCTTTAGATGCCAGCATAGATCTGTAGCCTATGGAGCTTCAGTGATAAGGATACAACCCAGCTGACTTGTTTGTCAAAGATTGGGCAGGAGATTCAGTTGTTTCTCTCAACAACTGAAGTTGCAGTGTAGCAGATCAACAGTGGCAGTGCTATGAGCAACACAGATGCAACATATTGAGAGGGAGTTGCAGTACAGAGGTTGCAGTGGTAGTGGCAGAGTCATGGGCAGCAATACAAAATGGCAGCAACAGTGCAGAGTTGAGTGGCAGCAGGCCAAGCTTCAGTAGCATAGAACCAGTGCCCAAAATCATGTAATGCATAAGTGTGATGTATTGCTAGAGCACACCCTTGATGCTTAAGAGGGAGTGTTGAGATTTTGTGTATTTGGGGTAGCATCTATTGTGCTCTAGCTCCCAAATTTTGTGGAGGGACTAGAGTACACTTGATCTACAAGATCCAGAAATTGATTTGGGAAATTTCATCTAGTTTAGGAGATATTAAATTAATTAATTATTTTAATGTATTTCCTAAGTTAAAACTTAGGGAACTTAAATAATTAAAGTGAATTTAATTAAACATGTGATGAAATTGTCTTAAGTCACACGGATCAAGTTTTCTTTTAATCTTAGCCATTGATTCAAGATTTGATCATGGCCGTTGATTTGTTAATGAGAAAAGTATAAAGGAAAGGCTTGGGGTCATTTGTGAAGACACACAGAGGCAGAGCACTGAAGCTACGCTGAGATTCTAGGGCAGGGTTTGCTAAGAATACGCAGAAGTGTTTCAGATGCAGAGAGGGGAATTTAGGCCAAGGGGATGATCTGATCCCAGGG
Source organism: Pinus albicaulis (assembly GCA_034641835.2). NCBI lineage: Eukaryota > Viridiplantae > Streptophyta > Pinopsida > Pinales > Pinaceae > Pinus > Pinus albicaulis. The sequence goes on along the minus strand of CM076569.1, from coordinate 166,192,510 downwards.
TCTAGAATACACAAGAGGCAGAGATCAACTCAAGGACAATGCAGAAGAAGAGAGCAGCAGCAGTAGCAAGGACAATGCAGTCCCTCCAAGGACAACATGATTTTCAGCATGAAACCCTCAGAGGGTTATGCAGAGACCCTAAGGGGGAGCGTAGTGACTGCGTCACCCATTCTGGGGTAACGCAGTCTCTTCCGGAGCAGCGCTGAGGGTTGAGGGGCTTCAGACGCTGACGCAGAGGCTTTCAGGGGCAGCGCTGGGGTTTCTAGGCCCGAATCTTGGTTGAGTTTTGTAAATCCCGTTTGAGGGTGTGGATCAGTCATTATTTTGGCCCTAGATCAGCTAGTAAGCTGTAGATCTAGTATATTCTCTGTCGAGTTTTCCAGATTTGGAACCCAGATTTGTGTATTCAGAAAATTCTTAATAATAAAACCCTCTAGCAGCTAGAGACCGGTTTTCCCGCATTGGGTTTTTCCGGGGACTATTTGTCTAGAAATAACTGTGTCACTTTGTCTATGTGTGCATGAACTTGTTCTAGATCTGGATTGGTAGAGATCTGTTATGTGTTTTTCTTCGATTTTAACTTGAATTTATTCAGTTAATAACTTGTCTAAGTAGGACGAGCATAACTAGATTAACAATAAATAATTTATGCATAAAGTGTATGGATTTAGAAATTTCTACACAAAGAAGTTGTCACCTCGAAATGGCTCTATAAGATCAAGCATGGATCTGATGGTAGTGCTAAAAAGTTTAAGGCAAGATTTTTTGCCCGAGGCTTCTCTCAAAAGGAAGGCGTAGACTATGATGATATATTTGCACCTGTGGCCTGATATACCACCATCCGATTTATCATAGCCCTTGCTGCTACGCAAGGATGGAATCTTCATCAGATGGATGTGAAGACCGCCTTTCTGCATGGTGCGATAAAGGAAGAGGTGTATGTGGAGCAACCTCCGGGGTTCGAAGTCCAGGATAGAGACACCCATGTTTGCAGGTTGAAGAAAGCCCTCTCTGGGTTGAAGCAAGCCCCCAGGGCTTGGTACGAGAGGATAGATAGCTACTTGATGAAGCTGAGCTTCACTCGGAGTAATGCTAATCCGAACCTTTACTTCAAGGTTGATAGAGAAAAGCCTCTCATTTTGGTGCTGTATGTGGACGACCTCTTCCTGACAGGTGCTGACCCTCTCATTCATCAGTGTAAGAGGGAGCTCACTTCTGAGTTCAAGATGAAGGACCTCAGACTGATGCATTACTTCCTAGGCCTGGAGATCTGGTAGAGACCTGGCGAGATTTTCCTTTCTCAAGGAAAATATATTGGGAAGCTGCTGGAAAGATTTGGAATGGTGGACTGTAAATCTGTGTCGACACCGATGGAGCTCAACTTTAAGAAGTTTAGTGGTAGCGCTGCTGGGCCCGTGCTAGCAAATCCTACTGAGTATCATCAACTCATAGGGGCCCTGATGTTCTTAGTGAGCACCCGTCCAGACGTATGTTTTGCAGTGAACACTTTGAGTCAACACATGGTTGATCCTCATCACATTCACTGGGTTGGTGCCAAGAATCTGTTGAGATATCTTCCGGGCACGATAAACCATGGGCGGAGATACACTGCCGGGAGCATGACACTCCATGGATATACTGATGCCGATTGGGTTGGCATTGTGGTAGATTGCAAGACCACATCTGGATGTTGCTTCACACTTGGGTTTGCTTCGATATCTTGGATGAGTAGGAAGCATAATTCGGTGGCTCTGAGCACCGCTGAGGCTAAATACGTTGCAGCGAGTATGGCCTGTTGTGAAGCAGTTTGGTTGCGAAAGCTCTTCAGTGAGCTGTTGGGGCATGTGCTAGATACCACCATTATCCTTTGTGATAACCAGAGTGGGATTCGTTTGTCAAAGAATCCTGTGTTCCACGATCGATCCAAGCATATTGATATCAGGTACCACTTTATCCGGTATATGGTACAGCGAGGCGTCGTAAGGCTTGATCATATAGGAACTGATGAGCAGGTCTTGGATATTCTCACAAAGCCCTTGGGGAAGGTCAAGTTCCTAACCTTCCGTGAGAATCTTGGTATCGTGGAACGATGCTATTTTGAGGGTCTTATTGGATGATGAGCTCTGGGAGCTCCAGGGGGCCTTGGGGATAGCTTCTTGGAGCTATAAGCAACCACAGGGCTAGGCTTGCCAAACCTTGTTGGTGTGCTTCTGCCCCACTGTTATGATATTGAGTTGGTTCATCTCTCTTTGATCTGTGCCTCGTATGCATCCTACCCATGGAGTCCTGGACTCATGGGAAGTACCTCTCATTTGGCCAATGAGGTGGGAAAAGCTAGAGACCAGTAGCAAAGATCGATGGACGCATCGGAGATTGTCATACTCTCTATGTCTAGGATGGCACGTGTCCAACCACTTGATCTGGGATTAAGTCTAGTGAGGTTTTGGACCTCCAACTGACTTCGGGTTGGTATATGACTCCTTTGAGTCCTATAAAGGTTTCGGACCTCTGAGCTGAATTTGTCAGTCGGGAGTGATGTCTTTGTGACTCACCTTTTTGTTCTGAAATATAGAAGCCAGCAAAGCAAGTTACAACGGATGACGCACGATGTTTGGATGGCACAGGTGGATGGAGTTCTCCCCAGTTGAGAGGGAGTGTTAATTTTGGACAACTAGGTCCAAACTCCATGTTGTGATGCTCAGATGAAGATGCCAATATTTTTATTGGATTCCTCTTTCGGAGAGGTGCAGATCGATCTAAATATCATCTTGATCCGATGAGCAAAACATTTATTTTGAATTTAATTCCACTTATGTGCAAGGTCGGCCATAATTGTAATGTAGCCTTCAAGCCCCAACAGATGTGTCACACACCCTCACTAATAGATATATATAGGTCAACGTTGGAGGTCATTTTCACCATCACTCATCACACATTCTCTCTCTGCATCTGATTGGTTCAATCATCACCTTGGAGGCTCTTCTTCTCTGACACATGGGAAAACGCAGCTAGGGTTTTCTGTTCTGACCTAGGGTTTCAGCGTAGCTTTGACCAGCGTTGGCTTCAGTCAATGCTTGGTCAACTTGACCTCAAACTCTCCATAAATTCCGATTTCTGCAATCTGCATTTTCTGGCACAAAAATCGAGGTTTGACGTTGACTTTGACTTAGTTGCGTTGACATTTTGATGCTGCTATTTTGCACTAACTGTTGATTGGACAACGTTGACTTTTGTTACCTCTGGGTTGATTGTTATAGAGCTGTCCGAGAGGGTTGTGTGACACATTCTGGTTGGTTGACCATATAGAGACTTTGCTGGTTGAAGCATCCTATTGACTGCCGTAATGCACCACAACACATATTTTGCTGATCAAGTTAAGTGTATTTTTGGCTTGTCTTCCGTTGATCTATTGGTATGTTCTATTAGCATTTTACTTTCTTCTTTATGTGATTGTCGTTTGATATTGGGTATAAAAGTAAAGTTGCATCAAGCATAGAACATCTACGAAAATTTACAAGAAACAACTGAATCTGCTGCCCAATCTTTGACAGACAAGTCAGTTGGGCTACATCCTCATCACTGAAGCTCCATAGGCTGCTGATCTGTGCTGGCATCTGAAGGATGATGCACAGCAACAACTCTGCACTGCATAAGCAGAATCCCTCTGCACTGTTGAAGTCACATCAGCCCCTTGTGCTGAAATCCCTCATGTTGCTGCTGTGCTGCGCTGTCCTCCTGAAGCCTCCATGCTGCTACAACTTTGCTCTGCGTAAGTAGCTCTGCTCTGTGCTGCTGAAGTCACATCAACCCCTACGTTGCTACTGCCTCTACGCTGTTGCTGCATTTGCACTGCGCTGCTCCTTCCAGCCTTCAAATCTTCCTCTGCTTCATCCGTGATCTTTGTACCTACTGCTCCACTTGTCCCGCTACTGTCTTAAGGTTGTCGTAGCTTGCTTGTGATCCAAGAGATGAGATGCTCAAGGATCTCACCTCTCATTCTCTAGTTTCTCTATAGATCCATGTTGCCCCACTTTCGTGGTTCATGAGCGCTCATGGCTACATCATCTTCCGACCCATCATCTGCCACAACAGCCTTGGAAGAAGAAGCTTCCTTGTCCTTTTTATTGAGGACAATTGCTAGCAAAGTGTCATAATTCACCACATTGGAAGCACTTGATCTTTGACATATCCTTCTTCTTCTTTCCTTGCTGCCTCTTTGATGCCAAGGTTGCATCTTCTTCATCTTTCTTCTTCACTTTGCTCAATCCAGAGCTGTGCTGCTTCTTGGTGATTCTGCGGAGTTCTTCTTGACGCAGAATTGCCCACAAGCTGTCCCAATTTGGGAGGTCCGCTCTGCCAAAGATACTTTGGACAACGGTTTCCCACTCATCTGTGACTGCATTGAGAGTAGTCCTGACCATCACATCATCTTCCACTTTAGCACCCGTTGCAGTCAACTGATATTTGATTGACTACAATCTGAAGAGGAAATGTCCCATGTTTTCTCCCTTGGTCATCATGAATGACCTCATCTGAGTCTCCAACAACATCTTCCTTTGGACAAACTTTGCCTCATATAGGGAAGTTAAGGCCTTCCACATCTCATTAGCTGTCTTCTTTTCAACTATGTGTGGGACAATATGGTCCTTAATTCCATCCATGATCAGCCGCTCGGCATGCCCAACAGCTTCATTATGCTTCCTTAGGAGATATGCATCGGTCGGTGTGGCCAGAGTTTGCTCTGCATGGTCTCTTAGATGATATGCCTCTAGGACTATCATGATCCTAGCCTTCCAAACTGAGAAGTTGGAAAGGCCATCCAAACTGTCCTGATCACGCAGTCCATGAGGAGCCATCTGCTCAGAAATGTGCCGGAGCTTCCCTTTCTCTTTGCTAGAGAACTAAATCTAAGGCCCTTGGTGAAACAAACACCTTTTGCTCCCTCTGACAATTGATTTCCCTTGGAAATCTGCCAAATCAACAATGATTCAAATCTCTTTGATCCTTTGATTAATCTGCAAGTTTCTTTGGCTAGAAATTCTCTGAGAAGTTGATCTCCTCTCGCTCTTTGTCACTTGTGCTTAGGCTAAAAATCTGAAAACTTCAAAAATTTAACCCCACCAGCGCCTACTGAATTTTTGCAATTGTGCTTCAGGCTATTCTGGATCTGACAGATTCAGATCTGCATCACACTGGCTGGCTTCAGACAATCCTAGCGTTGTCTTTATGCTCCCTCTGCGCAGTAAGTGCGTGGGCCTGCTGGGAGACAGTGTTAGATTGCATTACCCTGCCCTTTGCGTAACTCTGCCTCTCTGAAAACTGCGTTGTCTCTGCAGATCTGTCCTTCTGTTGCTTTCTGTAGCAAGAACCTTCATTCTTCTGCTGGTGACCGTTCTAGATCTACAATTGCTCTGATACCATGTGAAAATTTCTGAATATTACACTTATGCAGAAATCTACTGTTAGATCTGGTTATGCTCCTCCTACTTAATTAAGTTATTAAGCTGAAAATTCAGATTAATATCGAAGCAAAACACATAACAGACTTTCACCAATTCAGATCTAGAAAAAGTACATGCACACATAGACAAAGTGACAGTGATTTTCAGGACAAATAGTCCCCGGAAAAACCCAATGCGGGAAAACCAGTCTGCTGGCTGCTGGAGGGTTTTATTATTAAGAATTTTATGAATACAACAAATCTGGGTTCCAATTCTGGAAAACACGACAGAGAAATAATAGATCTGCAACTCACAAGTTGTTATAAAGCCAAAATAATGATTGATCCACACCCTCAAATGAGATTTACAGAACTCAACCAAAATTAGGCCTTAGAAGCCCTAGCGCTGCCCCTGAAGTCCTTGCGTCAGCTTCTGAAGCCCCTGCGTCCCTTAGCACTGGCTGGGAAAAGGCTGTGTTACCCCAAACTGGGTGACGCAGTCCTTACACTGCCCCTTAGGGTCTCTGCGTAACCCTTGAGGGTTTCCAGCTGAATCACGCTGCCCTGGGAGGAACTGTGCAACACCTGCGTCGCTGAAGTTGCCCCTACGCTGCGCAGCTGCTGCCCTTTCTGCCTCTGTGTCTCCTGCTTCTCTACGTTGTTTCTATGAGCTGATCTTTGTCTCTTGCTGATTTTAGACCTTGGGATCAGACCATCCCCTTGGTCTAAACACCCATCTCTGTAGCTGAAATACTTCTGAGAATTCTTGACAAACCTGCCCTAGAATCTTAGCTTAGCTTCAGTGCTCTGCCTCTGTGTCTCTTTACAAATGACCCCAAGCCTTTCCTTTATACTTTTCTCGTTGGGAAACCAACAACCATGATCAGATCTTGAATCAATGGCTAAGATTAAAAGAAAGCTTGATCCGTGTGACTTAAGACAATTTCATCACATGTTTAATTTAATTAACTTTAATTATTTCATTTTCCTAAGTTTAGACTTAGGAAATACATTAAATTAATTAATTAATTAATTACGTCCCAAACCAAATGAAATTTCTGAAATCCCTTTCTGGGTCTTGTAGATCAACTGTACTCCAGTCCCTTCACAAAATTTGGGAGCTAGGAGCATTTAATCGATGCTACCCCAAATACACAAAATCTCAACAGAGACAAAGCTCGCGTAAAGAGCTCCACTCTGGGAGCACAATAATGACAAAACAGTGTGAAGGATAGGAAGCAGACCAACAGTGGAAACTTCAGCAACAGAGATTGACACCAGTCGACGAGGAAGACTTCGTCATGACGCCTGGTGAGCACCCCTAGGGGTGAGGGTGGCTTCTGTTGCAGCCTCTGGAGGCCACAAGTCGGGTAGGATCCTTGAGAAGTCCACCTCTTGGATCAGCGATTCTGTTACTACGGCCTCATAGTATTCAAAGAGGGGCATGGATCGTTTTGTGGATGAAGTAGATACAGAGTGATAGCCAGTAGACTAGTAGTATCTGGCCGTAGCGCAGCAGAGTTACGCATTGCAGTCAAATAGTCCAAAGTCCTTAGTGGACAACATCGTAGTTAGGTGCTACCGGGAGACTAGGTGACAACGAATATGCGTACTCACAACTGATTCAGTATTTTAGATGTTTTTCAGTTGCAAATGTTGCAGTACTAGTAACAACAGAGTTGCAGTGTTGGCAGCAGTATGACAGGGTCAGTAACAACACAAATGCAACGAATATCAGAGTTGCGCAGTACTTGGTGGGCAACAGTAGCCAGACATCAACAACGTGATAGGTGATGATGCAGAGACAGGGTGTTGCAGCAGGATGTGCAACACTAGGACACATTCCTCGCTAAGAGGGAGTGTTAATTTTTGTAGCATCAGATGTGTTCTAGCCACAAATTTGTGGAGAGGCTAGAATACATGAGATCTCCAAAACTCAGAAATCGTTTTTGGAGATTTCGCCTAAAAGTGTCTCAATTAGATTATTAACTGTTTTTTAAAGATTTCCTAAGTCTAAACATAGAGAATATGGTTAATTAATCAGTATTAATTGAGATAAGGCGAGAATAGTCTAGAAACACACACAAATAGATCCAGAGATGATCCGTCCCATTGATTAAGTTTTAATCTTGGTCATTGGTGCTCCAGCAATGGATTATAAGAGGAGATCGATGTGGTGATCAAGAATATACTTGTGACACTTAAGCAGTTTGATTTCTTTGTAGATCGATTCCCTGAGTAGTAGCAGTCAGTTGCCGAAGAGAGCCAGAGATCGAAGCAGTGAGTGAGGGGCAGGGACAGTGATCCAGAGGAAGTTTTCCAGATCCTAAGAGGCAACAACAAGAGGGGAGAGTTATCCCAGTGAGGCAGCGCAAAGCTCTGCACAGTAGGTTCAATTTGGAGAGAAAGTCGTTCTTAGATCCAGAGGCCAGGCAAAGGTTCCAGAGGGCCGGAGAGACGAATTTCTCAGAAGCGTAGGGCAGAACAACTTCATCAGAGACCAGTCAAAGGCTTGACATCATAGTAACTGCGCAGTCCAGTGCAAAGGGTGATGCAGAGGCTTCAGGAGGTCGAGTTTTCTGGAGGCAATTTGTGATGGCAATTGCTTGTGGAGGAAGGCTAAATTCCTTCAATAATTTTTCCCAGATTTTCTTGCCGTGGATTGCCAGTTTCACACATCCAGAGTGTACTAAGAATTTCATTGTTGTATTATAATAAAAACCCTCATTGTTGCACCGATCTTCCCACATTGAGTTTTTCCGGGGACTTTTGTCCAAAAATAATTCTGTTATATTTTATGTGTGTGTGCTAGCATTTCTCAGCGTCCATCATTTTATTTTTCCGCATAATTTTATTTATGAAGGTTGCAATGTGTTTATTTTGATATTTGCGTAGCAAATAAATTGTTAAATTAATTAACAATTAGGAGAAAGAATACCAGTTGCTGCAATTGGATTCCAATTAAGGAATTTTCACATTTCGGCCTCCTACAACTGTAGCTACACATAAAACCCCAACTTTGCACATGTGGATAGGGAGAGCGAGATTATCCCAAGAAACTTCAATTCTTCCTTCCTTTCTTCGTCCTTCTAGCTCTTCTTCTCCTTTGCTATTGCAGATTGAACTTTTGATGAGTGAGTGTACAAAATGAGGTCGAGGTCCTTGTTTTTATAGCCTCTGTGAGGGGTCGAATAACCCTCCCCTAGGTTGACTTGTCCTTGACTGGGGTCGATTTGGTCTTTCTAGAAATAACTAGCTTTTTCTTGACAAGATAAATATTTTTCTTTGTTACAATGAGTCCAGATGGGACTATAGTACATGACATAATTTCTTCTTTGTCCTAGAAAGACCTAGAAAGACCTAGAAGCACGAAGAACATGCTTTTGACCTAGACTTGACCATGAAACCCATGCTTTACATAAAATAAAATAAAATTTTCTTTTCTTTATTTATGACACTAATTAAGGAGAGCATTATGCTGGAAGGCTTTATGTGAGCTGCCACACTACCTCGATGACACTAATTAGGGAGAGCATTATGCTGGGAGGTTTTACGTGAGATGCTTCATTCGAGAGCGTTATGCTGGGAGGCTTTACGTGAGATGCCACACTACCTCTAAGCACATACCCCATCCAGATGTTCATCGGGTATGTCCTTTTAGAACATTTCTTATCTTGGATTTCCGATCTTGAATCCTCAAAGAATATTGGTCCTCTTCGACTACTCTTATCTTGGATGACCTACCTCATCCTCAAAGAGTATCGTTCAACAACTTCTTTTCTTGGATTGTACAATCAATAAGAAGTTCCAATCTCAGATGCTTATCCATCCTCCGGATTCCATTCTTTCTTTTTCTTCCTTAATACAAAGTATACAATGTAATGATTACAAATAGGTCATTATGAAGATTGAACCTACTTACAATATCCAACACTCCCTCTTAACTATGGAGGTATTCATAATCCCATCACATAGTACAAGGAATCTCAATCTTGAAGCTTTTGCATAAGAAGAGTCAGATTGATAAACCATCTTTATTAATTGGTGCTCTGTAGCACCAATTGCAATGCTCCAAATTGGATAGCTCCTATCCTTTTATCACAAAAATCAAACACTTCTTTCTCCATTGGGTACGTGAAATCTTGAACTAAAATTTTGACTTTGGAAATATCTTTGACTTCAGCTTTTTCTTCTACCCCTTGAATGCTCTGCTAATCAGAAGAGTCATAAAGAAAGAATTAAAAGCTCTTCCTTAATGAATCTTCCGATCAACGGAGGGTTCAAGGTGTAGAAGTAAAAGCTGAAGCCGGAGATATTTCCAAAGTCAAAATTTTAGTTGAAGGATTCACGTACCCAATGGAGAAAGAAGTGTTTGATTTTTGTGATAAAAGGATAGGAGCTATCCAATTTGGAGCATTGCAATTGGTGCTACAGAGCACCAATTAATAAAGATGGCTTATCAATCTGACTCTTCTTATGCGAAAGCTTCAAGATTGAGATTCCTTGTACTATGTGATGGGATTATGAATACATACAACATACAACATATTGAGTCTCGTGATTCATCAATATTAAAGTTTCAACCTTTCAAAATTCAATATATAACATTTATTATCATTGATCACCAAAGTTGTACTTTTAAGCTATGTGTAACCATTACAACAAAGAATATCTATAACATGAAATGAAATGTTATAAAATGAAATGAAATGAAATAACTTTCAACTTTCACGAAACATGGTATTCATAATTCATTACCAATGAGTTATAATTTCCAACTTCATACTTCAAACTTAAATTGTCATATATTGTTTTTAAAAAATATGATAATAAATATGAAAGAGTCAACAGTTATAAAAACTACTAGAAACTAGAAGAGACAAGTAAATCTGTTATCTATAGCTAATGCTTGGGTGTCTTGCTGCCACGAGAAATTTCTAATTTTTGAGTCTCGTTGGAAAATCATGATGTTTGTCATTAATATCACCCTCTAAGCATTAATATCCAGAGGTATCTTTGTCATTACCTCTCGATCTGTATAGGGATCTTTGTCATTAATATCAACCTCTAAGCATTCAAGGGAGCGTGCTCAGGGAGCAGGTTCGAGTGGGGGGAGTCGCTTCCCTGCAACCTTGGTTCCAATCTCAGATGCTTATCCAATCCTCTAGATTCCATTTTTTCTTTATGGCCTTCTCTAAGACTTACGACTGTTAGTCCTGATCTAGTGCATGACCCATAAAGAAAAAAACTATCCAACAAAACTCCCTCTCAATTAGGGAAGAGATGTCTACCAAACCAAGCTTATCTCTCAAATACTCAAGCTTCCTGTTTGGTAACACTTTAGTCAGAATATCTGCTACATGTTATCAATAGGTATATAATGTAGCTCCACAACCCCATCTCGTACTAGGCTTTTGATGTAGTGGTACTTATTATTTATATGCTTCATCCTAGCATGAAACACCGAGTCTTCTGTAAACCTTATATATCTTTCATTGTCACAATATATATGAGTAGGGCTAAGCGATCCTTCAAACAAATTTGATAATAACTTCCGAAGCCAAACAACTTCCCGACAGACTTCACTTGTAGCAACATACTCAGCTTCAACACTACTCGAAGAAACTTTATCTTGCTTTCTTCTCATCCATGAGACCATGGAAGACCCTAGGCTGAAGCATCCACCTATTGTGCTTTTTCCATCTATCTCACTGCCACCCCAATCTGAATCTGTATATCCCATAAGTTGGATATATTTACTAGTATACCAGAGGCATTGATGTATAGTTCCATGCAAATATCTTAGGATATGCTTGGCTACCATCCAATGATCATGTTTTGGCTCCATCTGAAACCGACTGAGGGCATTCATTACAAAACAAATGTCAGGGCTTGTATTTACCAGATACATCAAGGACCCAATCAACTGTTTGTAGCAAGTAGGATCCACCAGACTAGAATCTGAACTCCTCAATTTCTTTAGATTGGTAATCATCGGAGTCACATAGGCTTGTTGTCCATCATGCCAAATTTCTGAAGAATATTGATCACATATTTACCTTGACCAAGATATATTTCCCCTGAATTTTTCCAAAATTCTAGTCCCAAGTAGTAATGCATAATCCCAAGATCCTTCATATCAAATTCCGCTGCGAACTGCTTCTTGCATTCCTGAATTCGATGCTCTACACTTGTGACAAGTAGATCATCCACATACAAGAGTATGATGATTGGTTCACCCAGAATCACCTTGATCTATAGGTTAGGATTTGCAGAACTCTTATTAAAACCAAGTCTCAATAGGTATGCATCCATTCTTGCATACCAAACTCTAGGTGCTTGCTTTAAGTCATATAGAGCCTTCTTTAGCTTGCAGACATGAGTCTCCCTTTGATTTATTTCAAATCTTTGAGGCTGCTCAATGTGAAGCTCTTCATCAATAGTCCCATTCAGAAAAGCTGCCTTAACATCCATTTGATGGATGTTCCATCCCATAGTAGCAGCCAAAGAAACAAGCGATCTTATTGTTGTATATCTAGTTGTAGGAGCAATGGTTTCTTTGTAATCAATACCTTCTTTCTATGAGAAGCCTCTTACTACAAACCTTGCTTTGTATTTATCAATGCCCCCATCTGCAACGTGCTTTATCTTGTTAATCCATTTTGAAGTGACTATAGATTTGTCACTTCGCCTAGCGACATGTTCCTAGACATCCTTTTTCATGATTGACTCGTATTTTTCCTGCATTGCATTTCATTTTTGATCTTTATCTGCATCTTCATAGGAGGAAGGTTCTGCTTCACCTTCAATGGGCTTTGTCATATATGCAACATACCCATAATACCTTTTTGGTCCTTTATTGTTAGTTTTTGTAACATTGGATGTGTTCTAGCCTTGAAATTTTGTGGAGAGGCTAGAATACATGAGATCTCCAAAACCTAGAAATCGTTTTTGGAAATTCCACCTAGAGATGACTTAATTAGATTATTAGTCATTTTTTAGATTTTTCCTAAATCTAAACTTAGGGAATATGATTAATTAATCAGAATTAATTAAGTCATGGTGTGAATGTTCTAGAAAGTCACATGGATTGATTTCAAGTTAATCCTAGCCATTGATTAAGATCTAATTTTGGTCGTTGAAGTCTCAACGAAAGGATTATAAGAGAAGTCGATGGGGCTTGGAGAAGATACACTTGAGCAGTTCAAGTTCACTGGGAATTCGATTTCCAGAGTAGCAATGTTTGGTTGTGGGAGAGAGGTTTAGTGAGGTCGAAACAATGAGAGAGGGGAAGAGACAGTGAAGCCGAAGGAGGTATTCCAGATCCGGTGAGTGCATTTGCAGAGAGGCAGAGAGGCTTTGTCATATATGCAACATACCCATAATACCTTTTTTGTCCTTTACTGTTAGTTTTTATAACATCGAATGTTGAGATTTTGGGTAGCATCGGATGTGCTCGAGCTCTGAAACTTTGTGGAGGGGCTAGAACACATGAGATCTTGAAGACCCAGAAATCGTTTGGAGAAATTCCACTCGGTGTAAAAGTTATTCAAATAATTAAATTTTTTAATGGGGACCCTAAGTCTAACTCAGGGAAATTGAAAAATTAAAGTGAATTAATTTACACATATGGTGAGAATGTTCTAAGTGACGTGGATCAAGCTTTCTCTAATCTTAACCGTTGATTAGTGATTAGATCACGGCCGTTGATTTCTCAATGAGAAAAGTATTAAAGGAAGGCTTGGGGTTAGTTGGAGGACACACACAGAGTAGTAGCACTTGAGCTAAGTCGAAATTCTGGGGCGCGGTTTGCTGAGAATTTTCGAGTGAGCTTGCAGTGCTAGTGAGGGGAAGATTGGCAAGGGATGTTCTGATCCGAGGTCGAGAATACATACATCAGAGAGGCAAACTTGTACTAGGCAACGCAGAGGCCAGCAAGAGGGACGCAACCCAGCTAGGCTGATGCAGAGACCACGCAGAGGGTGACGCAGACCATTCTGGGTGACGCATAGGTAGCGCAGAGGCCTTGAGAGTGACACAGGAGCACCTGGGCTGTGTAGAGGCTACGCTGGGCAGGAGAGGCTGACGCAGAGGCTGGAAGAGCTGCGCTGAGGGTTCCAGTGCGTAAGAAAGGGCTCGTATTCAATAATTCTTGAAGGGTTTGAATCAACCATGTTTTCTGTCTCTGAGTGATAAGGTACAACTGCCGTGAATTTCTCTGTGGGGCAAACCACTACTGGTGCCCTAGATGTATTCAGATTATTATGCTTAATAATAAAACCCTCAAAGAGCTGTTGCATTGCTTTTCCTGCATTGGGTTTTTTCGGGGACATTTGTCCGAAAAATCATTTGTGTCCTTTGTCATATGTGCGCTATGTTTCAGTAAATGATCTGTATATGTGTAGGCTACTAGTTGTGTTTACTACGATATTTTCTGAATATTTTCTGAAAATAACTTGTGTAATAAAATCACAAGTAGAAGAAGTAAATCAAGATACTGCACTAGGGTTTCTTTAATTTTGTATTTAGAAATTTTCACATGGTATCAGAGCGATTGCAGATCAAGCTGAAGCCATTAGCAGGAGGTTGGAGATTTTTTGTTGCAGGAAGGGCAGCTGAAGCAACACAGATCCCGGAGAAGGCAGCACAACACTAGGAGGGACGCAGAGCCAGTTTGCTCACGCAGAACGCAGAGCTGTCGCAGAGGCTGACGCAGGCCCTAGTGGGTGACGTAGAGCTTGTCCTGCTCATGCTGGGCTGACGTAGGCCCAAAAGGGTGACGCAGTCCCAGTTGGAGAGACACTGTGCCGGTTGCCAGGGCTGGAAGTGCAACTTTTGATCTTCAAAGTTGCTGGTGGGGCATCGGTTCTGTCGGTGCAGAACAGTGCCTAGAAAGGTTGACAAAGTAAGGGGAACAATCCCTCGACAGATTTTCTTGCCAAGAAATCTATGTTTCGATCAAGAGGGTGATCGTAGAGGGCTGATTCGACAGAATTGGCGTAGGATTTCCGGGAGGGAAATCAGTTGTCAGAGGGAGCATATTCTCTAAAAGGTTTCTATCGCCAAGAAACCCAAATCTTGTCTTCTATTGAGTGTAGCAGCAAAGAAGAGAATGTGTTTCGACTATTTGAGCAGAGATGGCCCTGTACAGACAGAGAGATTAGGATAGGTTAGACGGTGTGTCTAACTTTGTGATTTGGAAAGGCATAATCTTGACTGTCCTGGAGGAGTACGGTATCAGAGACCACGCAGAGAATGTCCTAGCTGTGCCAACCAATGCGGATGCTTTGAAGAAGTTCAATGAAAATCAGGCGCGGGCTATGCGCTTGATAATGGATGGAGTGAGAGATCACGTGGTCCTTCACATTGCCGAGAAGAAGACGACAAACGAGGTGTGGACAACATTGACCACGCTGTATCAAGGTAGCTCTGTCCAGAGGAAGATGCTTCTCGAGAATCAGATGCGGATGTTCCATATGCACAAGGGAGAGGAGATCGATCCCTTCCTCTTTAGATTGCAGACTATCCGGGATCAGCTGATTTCTATGGGGGCAACTCCGAATGATGGACTCATGGTAAGGACTGCCCTGAATGCAGTCATCGATGAGTGGGAGACCTTTGTCCAAAGTATCTTGGGCAGAGCACAACTCCCAAATTGGTGAGACATGTGGGCAATCTCTCGACAGGAGGAGATCCGGCAAGTGACCAAGAGGGAATTCAACAATGGAGGAGTCAAGATTAAAAAGGAGGAGGAAGATGCAACCCTAGCATCTAAGGGACAACGACAACAAGGGAAGAATAAAAGGGACCTATCCAAGGTCCGGTGCTTCAGATGTGGTGAATTGGGACACTTCGCCAGCACTTGTCCTAAGAGGAAGGACAAGGAAGTTTCGGATTCCAAGGCAACAACAGCGAAAGGGGACGATGGCAGTGAAGATGATGTGGCCATGAGTGCTCATGTACCTCTAGAGAAGAGGTGGGGCGACATAGATCTGTAGAGTAGCTATAGATAGTGGCAGGATCCTTGAGGTGCCCAAACTCTTGGATCACATACGAGCTACGAGAGCCTTAAGACACTAACAGGATGACTAGAGTTAGTGGATGCAGAAGATATTGGAGAAGCAGAGGCAGTGTTGGGACGCTGGAGAGTAGAGCAGCGCAGTGCAGTGGCAGCAGCAACGCAGAGGCTGTTGGGACTTCAACAACGCAGAGGGGCAGTGCTTACGTAGTACATAGCAGCAGCAACGCAGAGGCTCTAGAGAGTCAGCGCAAAGAAGCAGCAGAGGGTGCTTTAGTGATGAGATGCAGCTAGACTAACTTGTCTGTCAGTTGATTGGGTGATTGTCCTTCAATTGCTTACTTCTCAGCAACTGAGTTGCAGTGCAGCAGTTAGTAGTGGCAGTGCTATAGGCAACATGATGCAACAATTTGAGAGGGAGCTACAGTACAAATGTGGCAGTGACTGTGGCAGAGTCATGGGCAGCAGTATAGAAGGCAACAACACAGTGGATAGAGGGAAACAGGCCAAGCATCAACAACGCGAAGACCGATGCCAGAGATCAGGGTGATGCTTCAGTGGTGAAGTGTTGCTAGAGCACATTCCTTGCTAAGAGGGAGTGTTGAGATTTTGGGTGGCATCAATTGTGCTCTAGCTCCGAAACTTTGTGGAGGGGCTAGAACACATGAGATCTCCAAGACCCAAAAATTGTTTGGAGAAATTATACCCAATGTAAAGGTTATTCAAATAATTAGATTTTTTAATGGGGACCCTAAGTCTAACTTAGGGAAATTGAAAAATTAAAGTGAACTAATCATGTGGTGAGAATGTTCTAAGTGACGTGGATCAAGCTGTCTCTAATCTTAGCCGTTGATTAGTGATTAGATCACGACTGTTGATTTCTCAACCAGAAAAGTATTAAAGGAAGGCTTGGGGTTAGGTGGAGGACACACACAGAGTAGCAACACTTGAGCTACGTCGAAATTCTGGGGTGTGGTTTGTTGAGAATTTTCGACTGAGCTTGCAATGCTAGTGAGGGATAGATCGACAAGGGATCTTCTGATCTGAGGTCGAGAATACATACATCAAAGAGGCAAACTTGTACCGGGAAGCGCAGAGGCCAGCAGGAGGGATGCAACCCAGCCAGGCTGACGCAGAGACCACGCTGAGGGTGACACAGAGGTAACGAAGAGGCCTTCAGAGTGACGCAGGAGCAGCTTGTGCTGCGCAGAGGCTGTGCTGGGCAGGAGAGGCTGACGCAGAGGTTGGAAGAGCTGCGCTGAGGATTCCAGTGGGCCAGAAAGGGTTCGGATTCAGTGGTTCTTGAAGGGTTTGAATCAACCATATTTTCTATCTACGAGTGATAAGGTACAACTTGTTGGAAATATTGAGAGGGGGGGTGAATCAATATTTCTTTTTCGTTGTTATTTTTACCAGTTAGATCACTTATATTTAGAACACAAAAATGAACAATGATAGAATAAATACTTTTATTAATTTCTTCTTTACAATAAATCAAGTACAATAATAGTATAGGGCTCCAACCCTAGATGAAGACTCCAATCTTCCAGGCTCCAGTCTGTATTGTGCAAAGCACCGACTTGTACTTTCCAAGGCTCCAACCTTGTCAATTTGAGGCACCAACCTCTAGGGCTCCATCCCTATATTTGGTACAGGCTCCAACCTGGTCTCTTGGGTACTCCTATCCTCTAGGGCTCCAACCCTATCTTCCAAGGCACCAACCTTGTCTCTATGAGGCTTCAACCTCTATCTTCAATTCGTCAAGATATATTTGGTTATACTTCACGGCTCACAATGTCTTCTTCAACAAGCCCTATCTATTTTCTGCAATGCCTCCTCCAAATCACTTCATCAATGACAACCTTGTCTTCTCATGAAGGTGTCTCCACCAGTGTGGAAAAAATCTCGATTTTATCCCGACTTTTTAAAAAAATCCCGATTTTTTGCAGGCGCCGATAAAATCCCCCGATTTTTTCCCGATTTTTTGAAAGTTGAAAAAGTCGGGATTTAATCGTTATAATCCCGACTTTTTGCCGACTTTTTCCAAAAAATCGTGAGGGAGGTAATTTTTTTAATAATTTTTTTTTTTTTTTGAAAAAATCGGGATTTTTTCGAAAAAATCGGGATTTTTTCCAAAAAGTCGGGATTTTTTCAAAATATGAATATTTTTGTATTTTTTTAGTTTTGCCGATTTTTTCGAAAAAATCCCGACTTTGCCGATTTAATCCTGACTTGAAGCCCTGCCGATTTAATCCCGACTCCGACTTTTTCCACATTGGTCTCCACAACTCTTCATGTTACCCAAACAAGAACTCCAAGGTCACCTCATGATGACATCAATGCATCTTGATTTCCAATAATGTCTTCAATAGGCTTCTTGATGATTCTCCAAGGTTGCTCAACAAGACTGTTTCAAAATGTAATTCCAAGATCTGCTTAAGCAATTCTGCAAAATGTTCCAGGGGCTAGTCCATCAAGGTCGTCCTAAATATGGCCAGTAAGAGTCTCCAATGCTCTTCATTCCTGTACAAACAGTATTCTTCAAAGACTACTTCATAGGGGTTTCAATGCTACTTCAAAGATGTCTTCAAAAGGTTCTTCAATGCAGATAAAAGACAGCTCCATTGAGACAGTAACTCTTCCATTGTTGCTCTCGATCTATATTGCTTAGTGAGGCTTTGGATTAGGGTGCTAGATTTTGCAGTAATAGTGACCTAACCACAAAAGTTTCAGCAAGAATGAACATGTAACTTAAAATTGTAGAATCTCTTTTATTTTGGTGTTCTTCTTTCCCTTGTTGTAGGATGGAACCTATATGATAATTGGCATGTGAATCAGTTAATTTAATCATGTTGTTCTCAAATATAATATGAGCTGCAAGTTTGTTTAAAAGGAAAAGCATTCCCAATTTATAACGCCATAACTTCCAACTATGAGAGGTAATCCGGGTCAGTGAGAGCAGTGGTGTTGCAAAATTTCACATCGATAAAAAATGGCAGGGGTCATCAAGTTGGAAAATTGACAAAATTGGTAAAAATCAGCAAAAAATTAACAAATCTTTCTAAGCTTAAAATCAAAGTTGAACTTAGAAAACTTGCCAAGTTAAAGAACTTGGAAAAAATGGATAAAAATCAATAAAAATTGAAGGTTTTTGCGACACTATAGAGCAGGGCAATGTTACTAGCGCGAACACAGGTTCAGTTCCTCAAACAAATGACAGGTTTTCCCTTCAAGGAGAGCATTGTAAAGGTGTAGAACTGTGGATGTTAAGTCATGCCAAATGGTGTCCCACCTTTTGATAGGTGTTGGATGCTTGACAACTAAGACTCTTAATCATCTTGCCAAGAGCTTCTTTTTTTCAATTATAAATATCCCATGTCACAGATCTATACGATAAAACAATTTCTGGGTGGATGTTCTTGCACTTGCAAATCCATTTCTTTCATATATGTAGAATATTAAAGAAGGTATTTCTTAAAGGATGCTTCTCGTAAATTCTTTAGATAATTTGGGTTACAAGTCTGTTTTTAATTGATTGAAGGTTTCAGATATTTAATATTAACAAAAAACTCACATTTGGACTTTGCTCATGTGAATGATAGAGGCATTTGCTGTATGTGAGAACTACAATCCTCCTGAAGGATTTGATCCAAACAACTTGTATAAACTCTTGGAGAAAGCTAGCAATCCGTATGGTGATGATTCAGGTAGCGTTCAATACTGACTTCCTATTGACATGTTTTATTTTTTGCAGATAGCAGAGATCAATGCTAGTGAAATTCTATTTTATTGTTTAGAAAACTGTTATAAAACTCTCTTTGTAAAAATTGGTACTTTTCTGCAATCACATGAGGCTGATGCTTTGTTTTGGATGTCGTTTCATTTTCTTTTTTAGTTTATAATGTCGCAAAGACTTGTCAAAAAAACTTGTAAAGTGATTCTGCATATTTCAACACTGCATCTGTTCTACGATTATGGGTTAAGTCAAGTATATTTTTATCTCCATCTCATCATTACAATAATTTTCTGAGTAATGTTGGAATGATTTTCAGATTGTTGCAGTGCCTGGCTTGAAGGACCAAATAAACTTTATATTCCATTTTTAGCCTGTGGGGATTTAAGTGGATATGATGCTGATCAATCATATCCACTTCCAAAAGTTGATGGTGATGGAGCTTCTTATCAGAGTCTTGAACCAGTGCAACCACCTATTGCACCACCTTATAAAACAGCAATTGAATTGAAAAAATCTTCTCATGGCATGAAGGATGTTTAGGGGTTTTTTCTCTTACACAGTTGAACTTTTTGAGCATTTTCCTGTGTATTTGACTCCTTTCTTTCGTTTGCAAAGGAGCCAGTCTCTTGTTGCTTCCCTCACCTGATTATTCCTTTCTGAGTAGGAAGTAAGGAAGCTCTCCTCTTCACATTTGTAGCATAATTAATTTCAACTAACACTGACAATGACTTTCTAAAAATGTTACGAACATCGTGTTGGTGAATATACTGTCAAGGGTCTGGAAACAATCTAATCCCCAACACTGGGGAAAGATTGGAAAACTTTACAAAATATTGAAATATTCATTTTTTCTTCTTCAGTATTTAAACATCTAAATCAATCCCCTCCCTCTAGCCCTTTTATGGCCAAACATAACAGTGAATTACCCCTTTGTTCTCAAACCTCTGCTTTCCCTCTTCAAAATGAGCAAAATATTTCCAAAAGAAATCCTAACATCTGCTGACTCATTCAATATTTTCCAATTTCTTCTGATATTTGCTGATATATCATAATGTTTTCAAATTTCAAAATATCGCTATAGTTTCAATATATCACAATATATTCCAAATTTATTGAAAATATGATTTTTTCTAGCGATAACATCACTTAGGTGAGAGAATTGTGATATATTGCAATTTGGTGATATATTGTTGATATTTGCAACACTGCTTTCTAACAATTGTTGGGATATTTTGGCTGCTCCATGAGCTAGAGTACCAATTGGTCAGATTGACAGCCATGTAACAAGAGCCATGGATAATGTAGTGATTTGAATTAGTTAAATTCTAGAGAGTCTAAATAGTGTATATGAGTTTAAAATGACTAGTATGCATGGACCATGAGTCAATTGACTTAATAATGGTAGTTAATATTTAAAATGTGGGACAATTGTCTCCAAATTTCTGCTATCATTCTTAAGTCATCTACTCCTTTCCATAAAATGATTCAGCAAATATTCAAGTTTGCTAGTCTGTTGGTTTGAGGGATCTCAGAATACTGAGTTATTAGAGATTTGGTTTGTGCTTATTTATGGTTCTCATTCTCTATTGGTGATAATTGTGTATATAATGTGGCCAGTTAAAGTTTCTTTAAAATTCCTAATAACTATTTTAATTTTAATAAAGCTGTAATTGCAGCATTTTGCCTCACTCCACAGGTGAGTTTTGTTATATCTTACAGTGTTAATATGACTTAAGCTCAGTTATATATTGAATCATAAATTCTGTCTCTCGCACTGTAATATTCCAAATGCAAGAATTTGGGAATTTCTCAGAATCTAACTCAACAAAATTCCCACATACAAATTTCCATTCATTTTAACAGAACACTGCCATGTAAAATAAAACAAATAGAACACTGCAAATCAAGAACAGGATGAAAAAAATTATTCTCAACTTTTATTATAATAGATAACTGGGGTTTACATGCTGAAACAACTGATATAGCTGAGATAGAAAAGTTGTCCTTGAGAATCTGCTCCAATGCTGAATTTGTTGAGAATTAGGTAGGGCAGAGTTTAATTCAAATTATCTACTTTGATAATTACTTGTGAGCTTACTTCTTTTACTTATGTCTTCTCTTCTTCTCTTATTATGTCTTTCATCAAGTTAATTATCAAAACACAAGAGACACAAATTTAGGCTCTTCAAGCCAGGGCCAAAACCTCTCTCTTGGAGAGGAAAACCCACAAGAAGTTCTTCTTATAGACTTTCAGTGGACCAGTACCATGACCATGACACAGACCCAGGGTGTATGCCTTCAAGACTTTGTCTCTGCTGATTCCTTGACTTCTTGAGCTGATCCTTCTTTTCTGTGCCGTTCTGCACCAGCCTTAGAGAGCTTGGTCTCTAGTCCTTGGTTTCTCCTTTACCTTGGCTTCTTCTTATCTAGCTTTATATCCAAGACTGTGGTACATACTTCTGTACCTATTCTTGACATGCAGCCCTAGACTGAACTCATAACAGGCCTTCTTCACAATGTATAGATATCATTTTTCTTGCACTATATACTTTGCTGAGCAGCCCTTACCTCACTTTGCACGTCACTGTAATTCTGTTCCTCCTCCGCACCAAAGCATAATCTTGCAACTTCGCATATATATATATATATAACAGACTGTTACAGACCCTTTATCCAAGATACCTTCTTGTTGATTTGTCCTTCTATGCTTGAATCCGCATTTCTGTTCTCCCTTTCTCGTACTAAATATCAGTCTTGAAACTCGCACTAAATCCCAGAACAGTTGCCCAAAATTCGATGTCAAACTGAAATCCACATGCTCCTATAAATAGTTGTTCCTGACTGTAAATTAGCCGACCTGTCCATAGGTTATGAAGCCGACTTGATCAGGGGTTTATGAGCCGACTTGTCCACTGTTCATAGGCTGTCTTGAGGAGATATTCCAACGCTGATCTTGAACACCATATTGAATCATGTCTTCAAGCTTAATATGACAAGGTCTTGAGGCATACATGACTGATATTACATGAGTGACACTTCATATACATGAATCTAATTAATACATTTATGACAAGATGACAAATTCCTAAAAGACATCAATATGACAAGGTCTTGAGGCATACGTGATTGATATTACATGAGTGACACTTCATATACATGACTCTAATTAATACATCTATGACAAGATGACAAATCCCTAAAAGACATCAAGAAGAAGTCTTTTGACCTGTAATAAAATTCCTTGCTCATGAAACCCATGAAGCAAGCTTAACAAAAATACATTTTATTATCTTTGTCTTTTTCATTATATGTCATAAATACATAATTACATAGTCAATATGAAGACCGAACCTAGTTACATTTTCCACCACTCTCTCTTAACTAAGGAGGTATTCATACTGGTACATGGTCACTTTCAATATGAAGAATCTCATAAGAAGAATCAAATTGTTAATCGCATATGTATAGCATCATATCAACCAGGCCTTGCATCTCAACGAGACAATGGGCTACAATGTTGGCGAGACACATGAATTATAGACACCATAGTCATTGTCTCTCTAAGGTACATATTCCACCCAGGTCTTTCCAGATTATGACCTTCTTGGACCATTCTTCTCTTGGGTAGCCAACCCTCTAAGAATATCGGTCCCCGACTACTCTTATCTTGAATGCCCTATCTCATTCTCAAAGAGTATCAGATGCCAGATGATTACCCAATCCTCCATTCTGTCTTCTAAGTGAAGACTAGAATGATGTGTCTATCCATTCTCTCCTCATGGCTTTCACTAAGACTTAAAGTTGTTAGTCCTGGTCTAGTGCATAACCCATGAATTTAGAGAATCATATTCGTCACTTCCTTTTGATTCAAGAAGGACATACTTCAAGTTTCTTCCAAGTAAGAAAATTACCACCAGGCTCACTCTTAACGAGGGACTCACAGCAGCAATGGCGAGACACCCAACTGCTCATGAAGAATTCCTCCCTTCATGTCATGGATTTCGATATTGAGGAATCTTCAACATTGGCTTCATAGGGCATAGATCATCCATCACTTTCATCCATGAGTCATGTCATCCACTAGAAAGTGATTCATCAGTCTTTTTCATTTGGTCCATCTTGTGAAAATTTCTGAATACAGAAACCCTGCTGTTGTATATTGATTTACTTCTTCTACTTGTTTTTATTTAATTAACAAATTATTTAACTGAAGTATTAAAAAAAACATCAAAGTAAACACAATTGTAGCTTGCACATACATACAAATCATTTACTAAAACATAGCGCACATATGACAAAAGACACACATGATTTTTCGGAAAAATGTCCCGGAAAAACCCAATGCGGGAAAATTGGTGTAGCAACTCTTAGAGGGTTTTATTATTAAGCAGAATCTGAATACATCAAAGGCACCAATAGTGGTTTTCCCAACAGAGAATTTCACGACAGATGTACCTTATCACTCAGAGACAGAAAATATGGCTGAATCAAACCCTCAAGGGAATTACTGAATACAAGCCTTTTTTGGCCCATTGGAACCCCATCACTGTCTGTCCAGCCTCTGCATCAACCCCTAAAGCCTCACGCTACCCCTACATCACCTTGAAGGGCTCAACGCAACCTCTGCGTCAACTTGGTTGAGTTGCGTCCTTCTTGTTGGCCTCTTCGCTACTTGGTACGGTTCTGTCTCTCTGCTTATGTATCCTCGGCCCCGAATCAGAATATCCCTTGTCGATCTGCCCCTCACCAACACTGCAAGCTCACTCGGAAATTCTCAGCAAACCACACCCCAAATTTTCGACTTAGCTCAAGTGCTATTGCAATGTGTGTTTTCTCCAACTGACCCCAAGCCTTTCTTTAATACTTTCTCACTGAGAAATCAATGACCGTGATTTAATATCTAATCAATGACTAAGATTAGAAAAAAACTTGATTCATGTCACTTAGAACATTCTCACCACATATGTAAATTAATTCACTATTTGGATAAACATAAATGTGTTTTTGAATTTATGCTCTCACATGTGAAAATTGTCAAGGTCGGCCACATCATCATGTAGGCTCATGAAGCCCAAGAGACATGTCACTTCACCCTTAATGATTTGTATAAATAAGAGAGACCTCCAACTTCATTTGGAACTTCACTTACACAATCATCTCTCTCCTTCTCTGATTGGTTCGTACAACTTATTAGGCATATCTTTTCCTCGCACGTGTGGCAACAGAAGGACAAATTGCATGACAAATTACATGGTCGAAATTACATAGATTGTTGCAAGTTTGGCCAGCGTTGACCAAGGGTGGTTTGACCTTCTTTAACTGTGGTTTTTGTGCCAGAATTTTATTTTTGGCACGCTGCATCTACTAGCGCAAGAACCGAGGCATTTTGTGGACTTTGACTGCGGACCAATCACAGGGTTGATCGTAGAGTTTGACCAAGTTTGACCATATGGTTTTCATGAATGTTTTGGGATGTATTTGACCAACTTTGAAGGTCGAGTTTGACTGGGTATGACCGAGTTGCATTGAGGAAAATTTGCTACTACTTTAACCCGTTGTTGACTTTCTGGTTAGGGCATATTTTGACTATTGTTGACCGTAGATTTGGCAGGGTTGTTTTGACTTCGATTTGACATATCAATTTTGACTTTTGTACTCTCTCTATCTTCTGAACATTTTGATATAATAATAATAAGAATTGATCAAAGGGTTTTCCCCATCTTGGGGTTTTTTCGTGGCATTCGCCAAATCTAGTGTCCTATGGTCTTGGCTTGTCTTCTGCATTTATCGTTTACGTTATTTCTTCAGTTACTGTCAATATTTTAATGATTTATGTGATTGCTAATGAAATGAAATAATGGGCTATCTAGAATATCGAAGTAATTGTCTTGAGTGTTGAAATTTGGTTACCGGAGGACAAGTGGTTCTCTAAGGCTTTGATCTTTGGCCTAGGGAAAAATGTTCAAAAGAATTTAATTTTTCTCGTAAAGTGAATTTATAAAATTATTAAGTCAAATCTAATTTAAAAGTGACTTTAAATGATAAAGTTACTAAGTCTAATTTTAAAGTGACTTTAATAAAGTCAATGTGAAATTAGAAAGTGAAAAGTGACTTTGGAAATAAATGACTAAGAGGGTCATTATTAAAGTGCGGTGAATTAAAAAATAGAAAGTGAGATTTAAATGAACATTTAATCTCAGCCCTAGATCTAAAGCTATCTTAGCCATTAGATTTAGGGATTCCCCAAAAATCACTTAGGGTTAGGTTAAAGGAGGAAAATGAGAGTGTTGTTGCACAAAATGTCTAGACATCGCGACAACGGCTTAGATCAGGGGCTGTCACTCTGATCCCCAATCTCTCTATCTAAGCTGTCTCCTTACAGACTAAGGGAGGTAGACCCTAATGAAAATGAAGAAGGAGAACTGGTTGGAAACCAACAAATTCAGGAGAGTTAAATGACCAAGTGCTTGTTAAGATTAACGAGATTTTACATATCCAATTAGATTTAAAATTTAAAACTAGTACCTTGTGGAGTCAAAATATCCCATTGTGAAATTAAAATCAAGTAATTGATAGGTAACTGCTGCTATGAAAATCAACCCACCACAATGATATTCGATAAAACACCTTCACAATTATGCATCAACAATGTTTAATAAAAACATGCAATTTATCATCACTTGAAATATTCTCAAAGTTGACTAAAGCAATTAATCACCAATTTCAAGCAATTTAAAATTATATTTAGATAGTTTAACTATCATCAAACACAACTAAGCATGAAAACATTTCGAACCAACAATTTAAATTTCGAAACAAAATTATTATCATGAGAGAACCATCGAATTTAAATGTTAGACATTTCCAATAATTCCGAATTAAAATGATATTCTAAATAATTCCAATTCAGAAATATATATAGTCAAACCTTAGATAGAAATTTAAAGCTCTCCCTTGACTATGTAAAATTTAGATCCATAACCACTTTATTAAAGTTTTTTTTTTTTTGACCGTTTTCTGATTATTATTATTATTATTATTTTTAAATATTTTCCTCTTTAAATCTAAAGTTAATAAAACTAAAAAGAAAAAATATATATACAACTAAAGCTAAAGTTTTACAAAAATGAGAAATTGAGAATTTTGAAATTTTTATTTTTTATTTTTTAAAGTTTTCTAAAAAAATTAAAAAAAATATAATCCTAAAGTAAAGTAAAATAAAAATAAAAAGATTAAACGCTACCTAAACTAAACTAACTTTCATGCTAACTAAACACACTTCAAAAGAAATCAAAGTCGAAAATTTTAAAGCTAAAACTATAGCCCAAAAAAAAAAAAAAAATCTAAAACTAAGACTAAAACAAAGCTAAAACAAATCGAAAATCAAAAATTTAAAATCTAAAGTTAAATGTTTTATTTGTTTTGTTGTGCGTAGGTTTGAAATTATGCAGGTAAAGGAAGAGTCGAGCAGCCGCAGCGAGGGAGAGGACGACATCAAGCATGAATGGCAGCATGGAGAAGTGAAGATGCGGGTAGAGGCTAAGGGACAGAGGGCAAGAGAAATGGGACAGCATGGACGCAGGAAATGGGTTGCGGGTGGAGCTAGATATGCAGAAGCCGGCGGCGTAAAAGCAAGCGCAAAGAAATGCATGAGGGCTACTTCATGCGGAGGACATTCATGCTCGGACAGGAAATAGAGATCGTGAAAGGGAGAGCTGAGAGGCAGGCGTGGAGCAGATGAGGAAGTGGAGATGAGATGGGCAGCAAGGGTGTACAGTGAAAGCTTGAGGGAAAACACAGATTATGGCACACAACAAGGAGAAGGACGCGCACAACAAGAGATTATTTCGAGCAAAACTAGCGCACATGAAAATTTTTCTTCACCCAACAATAATTTTTACCAGTATAACAGATTTTATTTTATTTTATTTTATTTAAATGCACCTGCAATTTACACTTTTGTGGCAAAATTACGTCCAGATCTGCAGAAAACTGATCCTGAGGCCAGATCTTACCCTCCAGGGCTTAGATCTGGCTCAGATCTAAAAAAATTCCTGAAAATCTCCCAATATGACCTGCAAAAATTAGAAACTAAAAAACCCCAAAACCCAATATGTGCACAAAATGAAAACCCCAAAATCCCAGTGAGTAAAATAAAAATAAGAGGGATTTACAATGCTATTTTACAGATCAAAATCCCTCATGTCCAGATTTAAAATCGTTCAGCACAATTCAGAAAATAAAAATTTAAGAGAGAGGCACAAGCCCAATAAAGAACCCTGAAAAAAAAAAAACGGAATTTAAGATAACCTGGGGAATTAGATCCGGAGGGCTTTTCAGATCTTATTTCCTTAGGATTCAGCTGGTCCAGCTGAGGACATCCCTAAATGCCCAATTTTAAATCCGGAAAATTTCTGCACACTTAAAGTTAAACTGTTAAATTAATAGAGACATAGTGATAAAACATAAAATTTTCAAGAGTTAGAGATAACTGCTAACTTGATCCAATTAATATTCTTATCCTAAATACAGTAACCTAAGCAAGACACTGGTGCAATAGATTACTCTTCAAGAGCCATTAATCAACAATCCATTAAATAATCACCAGCAGAATATTAATAACAAGTTTACCATAAAATACTGAAGAGGAACACCACCATCAAAATAAAACCCCAAAGTCTTCATTTGTATTATTCCAGAAAATATTACATAAGAGCTTCAAGAGCGAGTGCACGATCAAGAGATCAGATGATTGAAACACTGACAAAGATCTCTAATTTATAAGATAAAATCTCCAACGGTTAGTTCGGATGATCCATGTCAAAGTAATCTCGATCATCGAAAAAGATTTAATCATATTTTAATCTCGACCGTCGAAATTATAAATTTTTGAGGAAATTCGAATTTAATTCCATTTTAATTAACTCAAAAATAATATTTTGGAGTTAATTACCTCAAAAATTTGACTTTGACTTAACCACCAAGGCCCAAGGGTCCAAAATTTCTCAAAATTTTCAATATTCCTTTGGTCTGGGACCTTTAAAAATTTATTTTTCAGGGAACCACGAATTTTGCCTTTGAAGAATTTTAAAACACCTAGGACTTAAAATTAATTAAATTTCTGGTTTAGGATTTTTAATTAATTTGGCCAGAAAAATTAAACAATTGACTGGGAGGGGATTTAATTATTTTTCTAACCCTCTTTACATAAGATAAATACATTTAGACACATAAAGGGAGAATACTTATTCGTATAGACCCTCAAGTAGCTACCCAATTTTGCGACTCAAAACATGATCTAGTAGACCAAGAAGCTTGTAATAAAATAATCTAGCCAATTTAGCTAGGATTATTCCCAAACTACTTTTATAAAGACTCGATAGAAAACACTAGGACTCACTTAGCATCTTGATGACAAAATCCACCCTAGCTTTGGGGTGAAACTGGAGGGGAAAACTTTGCCGATCACTTGTGTCGATAAAGACAAATAAATCAGTGAGACAGAAAACCTCCTAGGATAAAAATCGTCACCAAAATACTAGGCTTACCTAAGTTGTTACATACATGGTGGTCTTACTTAGATCATTTACATCATAAACATGCAGAATGGATTTACATCATTTATAAAACTACCGATTGATGATGAAATCTGAATGGCGTGAACACGTCGAACATGATGAATGTCATTTGAAAAAATGGAGGTGTATTGCTATGGGGTCGTTGACAAAGTGTGGTCATCAGAGAGAAATGATCATTCAGTCTTTCATGAGCAGATTGAGGGAAGGAGGAGAGAGAGATGGAGAATTTATGAGCTTGAGAAGGTGAAGGAGAGGAAGAGTTCAACAGTTCGTACAACGATAAGAGGCTACACGTTTTTCAAAACAAGAAGAGGTTGCACGTTTTTCGAGGCAACAAGTTTGTACAATAGCACATTTTTCGAGGCAACAATCTATACAACAGCTTGAGGCACATTTTTCGAGGAGAGGGACAACATAGAAATCGAGGAGAAGGTACAACAAGCTAAAGGCACATATTTCAAGGTTGTTGAGCACAATTTTCGACGCAGCAAGCACAGTTTCGAGGAGAAAGTTTTGTAGTACTTTTTCGTACAGTCTGTATGGTTGTACAACTAAGTATTGGGCATGGTTTTCAAGGCTGTTATTTGCTATAATAAATTTTTGTTTTGAATATTTTGCTGTTTCGGCACATTTTCCGAGGTGGAGGCAAGCATGAAAAACGAGATAAGTCTGTACATTGTTTGCTGGAATTTTTCCTGTAAATTTCACTTCTCTATAAAAGCATTTTCCAGAAATAAAGAGAAGCTTTCGAACTGGTTTTCCCCAAGAGTTGTAGGGGGTTTTTCTAGAGTCATCTTGACCAAAAATTAGTGTGTCAAAATTTTGTGTGGCTGATTTATTTTTTTGAGTTTTTATTTCTGCATTTCAGCACTGTGAAATTTCCAGAATTTGTGTTTTCAGAAAATAATTATTTTTCCAGCTTGTTGAATGTATGGGTATGGGAATGGGCATTTAACTTAATGAGAGAAATAAGGAGAAACTGAAAACCGGGGTTGGGTCACAAAATTTCTACATGGTATCAGAGCTATTTTGCTGAAAAGTGCAGTTTGGGACAACAAGAAGAAAAATTACAGCAAGCTGATTTTACACACAGAAATCAGAACCTTAACTACAACAATGTCATTTTCAGTTTATTAGGACAACAAGCATGTCTTTGGGCTTGAGGGTGGAGGATAGGTTGGATGGGCATAACAACTTGTTAAATTTGGACAACTAGGTCCAAACTTCGGGTTGTGCTGCTCAATGACGATCCCAATATTTTTATTGGATTCCTCTTTCGGAGAGGTGTAAGATTGATCTAAAGATCATCTCGATTGGATGAGGAGAACATGTACTTCGAATTTATTCCACTTATGTGCTAGGTCGGCCTGTAATATAATATAGACTTAAATGTCTTAAAGGACGTGTCACACACCCCCAAAGATGCCTATATATTGGAGAGATTTGGAGTTCATTTGACACACAATGTGTGGAGGATTTTCTTCTCTCTTGATGGCAATGGAGTTGCGTTTTTGGTGCTGCGTATTTATGGAGTATTCTTTCTCTGGGTTGTCTTGGGGTTGTGTGTGACTCACTTGGCTGAATGACCTATTGGAGACTTTGCTCGTAGAAGCATCCTGCTGATTGCCGTAACGCCACCATTCATTATCTCTGTTTTGGCTTGTCTTCCATCGATCTATTGGTATGTTCTATCTGCTTCAGTATTTTTCCCTAATATGAAATGGCATAGAACATGTTCTCAAATTTACACAACTACAACGTATGGAAGGAAAAAATGTAGAGCATCTTTGAGGAGGCAGAAGTCTGGGGTATAATGGTGCATACACAACAACACTCTGTTAATGTGCCTGCTGACCCTGTTCAACTGGTAGATTTTAATAAAAAGAATAACAAGGGCAAGACACTGATTCTGGATGGAATTAAAGACCATCGCATTCCTCATGTGAGAGGAAAAAGACGTGCTCATGAGATGTGGACAACCTTGACCAATCTCTATCAGAGTACCAATGAGAACAAAAAAATGGTCCTAAGAGAGAAGCTAAAGCCCATTAAGATGACAAAGACTGATAGTGCTACTGCATACCTCACAAAGATCACAAATGTGAGAGATGAGTTGGCAACAGTTGGAGAGGTCATTCCACCCACTGAGTTGGTGTGAATTGTAGTGAATGGCCTTCCCAGTTCATGGTTGAACTTTGCTGATAGGATTGTTGCATGTGAGAACCTTCCCACTTGGGAGAGGTTCTGGGATGATTGCATACAAAATGAAATTAGAAAGAACTAGCTTGGGTAGCCAAACCAGTTGAGCAGGATGAGGATGTAGCACTGTTAGCAGGAGGCAAGAAAGGCAAGGGAAAGAAGCAAGCTTCCACAAGTGGTGGTGGGGGAAAAGGCAAAGGTAAAGGTAAGCAACTGGACAAAGAGAAGGAATATTCCAAGGTGAAGTATTGGAATTGTCAGAAAACATAAGAAGTTGTGTGTTCGGAGAAGAAGAAGGGGGGGAAGAACAAGACCATGGAAGCATCAGCAGAGATAGAGGACTTTTCGGAGAGCTTTGACCAGGAGTTTGGGTTCATTTCTTGTGAGTCCACTAGTGCAGGATCACCTGCCACGGAGGGTGAGAGGGAGTGTGCATTTCCCTCCACTAGCGGAGCATCTTCAGGTATTTGGTATGTTGACAGTGGGGCTTCACGTCAGATGACAGGAGTCCGTGAGTACTTCTTAGAGATTTCAGAGAGTGGCACTGATATATAGGTAGCACTCGGAGACGACAACATTGTTAGAGCAGTCGGTGTGGGGACATTGACATTTGATAGGGAACCCAAACCTCCCTTGAAGGTGTCAGATGTTCTTTATGTGCGAGGGACGAGGAAGAACCTTATATCCGTCTCAACATTGGAGGATAGAGGGTATGAGGTATTGTTCAATAGAGGACATGTGCTTATATATCCCAGGGGCGCTCCAGTTGAGTCAACTAGAGTGATTGGTTTACGCCATGCAAATGTGTACAAGTTTGCATTTCAACCCCTTTTGGAATTAGGCAGTAGTACCGGCAACAGAGCTAGCAGTTCAGAGCTGTGCGAGATTTGGCACCACAGGATGGGGCACATGTATCATGGGGCCTTGAGGACATTGCCGGAGGTCACTACAGGTGTGCCAGATTTCAGTACTGATCACCCAGATACATGCAGAGGATGTGCAATGGGCAGGTTTGCCAAATCCCCTTTTCCCAGCAGTGACAACAGATCGGCTGGGATACTTGATTTGATTCATTCCAATGTGAGCAGTCAGATGTCTCATGTTTCCTTGAGTGGATATGAGTACTATGTTTTATTCATTGATGATCACTCCGGAAGACCTGGATTTATTTCTTGAAGACCAAGAGTGAGGTCTTCAAGCGGTTTTAGGAGTTCAGAGCTCTTGTGGAGACTCAGACAGGTCAGAAGATCAAGTCCCTGAGGTTGGACAATGGAGGGGAGTACACCCTTGGTGAGTTTGTTTATTATTGTGTGGAGGCAGGCATTAAGAGGGAGTTCACAGTTTTTTACAACCCCCAATAGAACGGGGTTGCGGAGAGGAAGAACAGATCCATCGGAGGGGCTGCCAAAGCCATGCTACATGATCAGGGGTTACCATTATTTTTGTGGGCAGAGGCCTGCAACACTGATGTATATTTGCAGAACAGGATTCCACATCATGCCTTGGGAAATGTGACTCCAGAGAAAGTTTTTTCTAGGAAGAAGCCTGATGTTGGTCATCTTCGTATCTTTGGGTGTATTACATACTCCTACGTGCCCAAGGAGCAGAGGACCAAGCTAGAGCCCACTGCAGAGAAACCTCGAAAGCCTTTCGGATTTATATTCTTGCACAAAGGAGAGTTGTTGTCAAGTGGAATGTGAAGTTCGAGGAGGACCAGGCCTTCAGGAGGTCATGGGAGTTAGAGTTTCTGGATCGGCCAGACCCTCAGTAGCAGTGGAGGCCAGTGGGCAGGGATCATGAGGTACATCGATTACAGTGTCAGGTCCATCAGTGAGTAGTGGCTCGCAGAGTCAGAGGGGTGGTGCTTTGGGCAGCATGCAAAGCAGTCCGTAGAGCAGTTCACTAGGTAGTCCACTGATGGACAATTCACATGGTGCTTCAGCATCTACAGGTTTAGGTTCTAGCAGGAGTACAACAGACACACAGTCAGGAGTTCAGGCTCCTGATGAGGAGGAGGATTTTCATACTCCGGTGGGAGAAGTGTGCTCAGGGAAGAGGAAGCCCAAGTGGCTTCATGATACCTTGAGAGAGGCCACATCTGTTGCTGGGCTGAAGAGGCCGATCAGAGAGAGCAGACCACCTGATAGGTTCTATAGCTATATGGCAATGGTTGCCAACATCATTCACTCTGAGTCTTCTAGCTATGAGGAGGCAGCTAGCCAGTAGGTGTGGAGAGAGGCCATGCAGGAGGAGTATTCTTCTATCATGAAGAATGATGTTTGGGAGGTGGTGTCGAGGCCTGAGGGCAAATCCGTGGCTACTTCCAGATGACTTTACAAGGTAAAGCATGCTGCAGATGGCAGCATTGAGAAATTCAAGGCAAGGTTTGTGGCTAGAGGGTTCTCCCAGGGAGAGGGAGTTGATTATGAGGATACCTTCGCTCCCGTGGCTCGATATACTT
Organism: Pinus albicaulis; assembly: GCA_034641835.2. Taxonomy (NCBI): domain Eukaryota; kingdom Viridiplantae; phylum Streptophyta; class Pinopsida; order Pinales; family Pinaceae; genus Pinus; species Pinus albicaulis. Next base: position 166,159,078 of record CM076569.1, on the reverse strand, counting down.
CCATTCGCTCCATTATATCGATAGCAACAGAGATGGGTTGGAAGATCCACCAGATGGATGTGAAGACCGCATTTCTCAATGGCTTCATACAAGAGGAGGTGTACATTGAGCAACCATAGGGCTTTGAGGTGCATGGGAAGGATTCCCATGTGTGTAGACTGAAAAAGGCCCTTTATGGCCTAAAGCAAGCTCCTAGAGCTTGCTACTCCATGATTGATACTTACTTACAGGAGATGGGTTTCACAAAGAGTGATGCAGATCCGAACCTTTACTCTATTGTGATAGGTGAGGAGTCTCTCATTCTAGTGCTATATGTGGATGACTTGGTCATTACGGGTGCAAAGAGACTTATAGAGAGCTGCAAGAGAGATCTTGCCTTGGAGTTCAAGATGAAGGACATTGGCTTGATGCATTACTTTTTGGATTTAGAGGTGTGGCAGGAGGAGGGGAATTTCTTCATGGGACAAGGGAAGTATATTGTGGACATCCTTAGCAGATTCCACATGGAGGATTGTAGACCCATGTCGACACCTATGATCACCAACTGGAAGAAGCTTCACGCTTCAGATTCTGAGTTGGTGAATTCCATATTGTATAGACAGCTGATTGGTTCCTTGATGTATTTGGTCAACACTAGAGCAGATATATGTTTTGCAGTCAACATGATGAGCCAGTTCATGTGTGAGCCCAGGAGGGTGCACTGGGTTGCTGCAAAACACATTTTGCGGTACTTGTAGGGGATTGTGGAATATGGTCTAGATTATAGGCAGGGAGATGGAGTGAGATTGGCAGGTTACACTGATTCTGATTGGGCAGGTTATGCTTCTGATAAGAAAAGCACTTCAGGGTGTTGTTTTGGGTTGGGTTCGGCAATGGTTTCGTGGTTCAGCCGAAAGTAGCAGTCAGTAGCATTGAGTTCAGCGGAAGCAGAGTACATGGCAACCAATCTAGCTAGTTGTGAGGCCATATGGCTTCGCAAGATGTTGTTTGGCTTGTTTGGTTAGCCGTTGAGACCTTAATTGATTTACTGTGATAATCAGAGTTGCATTAAACTCAGGGAGAATCCAGTATTTCATGACAGGTCAAAGCATATTGGCATCAGATATCATTTCATCAAAGACTATGTTCAGAAGGGAGCTGTGAAGCTTGAGTATATTCCCACATATGAGCAGGTTGCAGATATTCGCAAGCATGTCTACTTCAGAGACAAGATGGGTGTGGTGAGGAACACCTTCCTCGATAAGAGGGAGTGTTGAAATTTGGTTACTGGAGGACAGGTGGTTCCCTAAGGCTTTGATCTTTGGCCTAGGGAAAAGTGTCCAAAAGAATTTAATTTTTCTCCTAAAGTGACTTTATAAAGTTATAAAGTCAAATCTAATTTAAAAGTGACTTTAAGTAATAAAGTTACTAAGTCTAATTTTAAAGTGACTTTAATAAAGTAAATGTGAAATTAGAAAGTGAAAAGTGACTTTATTAAAGTGGGGTGAATTAAAAAATAGAAAGTGAGATTTAAATGAGCATTTAATTTCAGCCCTAGATCTAGATCTATCTCAGCCATTAGATTTAAGGATTCCACAAAAGTCACTCAAGGTTAGGTTAGAGGAGAATAAACATTTAATCTCAGCCCTAGATCTAAAGCTATCTCAGCCATTAGATTTAGGGATTCCTCAAAAGTCACTCAGGGTTAGGTTAAAGGAGGAAAATGAGAGAAAAGATCATTCAGTTTTTCATGAGCAGATTGAGGGAAGGAGGAGAGAGAGCTGAAGAATTTTTGAACTTGACAAGGTGAAGGAGAGAAGAGTTCAACAATCCGTACAATAGCAAGAGGCTACACATTTTTCGAGGCAGCAAGAGGCTGCACGTTTTTCGAGGTAGCAAATCCGTACAACATCACAGTTTTCGAGGCAGCAGTCCGTACAACAGATTGAGACAGTTTTCGAGGAGAGGGACAACAAAAAAATCGAGAAGGTATAGCAAGCTAAAGGCACAGAGTCCAAGGTTGTTGGGCACAATTTTCGAGGCAGCAAGCACGAATTTCGAGGAGGAAGTTTTGCTGTACTTTTTCGTATAGTCCATATAGTTAAGTATTGGTCACGGTTTTCAAAGCTGTTATTTGTTGTAATAAATTTTTGTTCTGAATATTTTGTTGTTTCGGCACATTTTCCGAGGTGGAGGCAAGCATGGAAAACGAGATAAGTCTGTACATTGTTTGATGCAATTTTTCTTGTACATTTCACTTCTCTGTAAAAGCATTTTCCAGAAATAAAGAGAAGCTTTCGAACTGGTTTTCCCCAAGAGTTTTAGGGGGTTTTTCTAGGGTCATCTTAACCAAAAATCAGCGTGTCAAAATTCTGTATGTGGCTAATTTATTTTTCTGAGTTTTTATTTCTGCATTTCAGCACTATGAAATTTCTAGAATTTGTGTTTTCAGAAAATAATTATTTTTCTAGCTTGTTGAATGTATGGCTATGGAAATGGACATTTAACTTAATGGGAGAAATAAGGAGAAACTGAAAACTAGGTTTGGGTCACAAAATTTCTACACTAAGCAAAGAACATGTTAATTCAAATATTAACAAGACACCAATCCCCGTTGCTGCTTTATAGCTACCAACCTAGAGGAGACACCAATTCCATTCTGTTGCTTTGTAGGCACCAACCTAGAGGAAACACCAATCCCCTTTGCTTCTTTGTGGGCACATGTTGGACACCTAATTCATTAGTGTTATGGTGAACAATTACTATAAGTCTAAGAAACCTTGGAAATTGAATCCAACAGTTTCAATGTTGTATTTATATGTACATCATTCTTAATGAATATTGAATTCATTCCAATAGTGATATGAGAGTAGTGGTACATCCTCTTGTTGAATAACTTCGGCAACTACTGGTTTTGCGGCCTTTCCTAGGTGCTCCTCCTTTCTTAGACTTTGGAACTCCTTTCAAGCAGTTCATCAATGGTGTCGAGAGTTGGTGACTTGACCATCTAGAAGGTGCATTATATCTTTGAACATGTAACCGTGTGAGTGTAGTCTTGACGTGTAGTTGACATGTGAAGAAATTGCCGTAAAGAGATCATATATCATATTGTGATGAAGAAGATGACAATGTATAGCATGTAAAGACATTTAGGCCTGCACGAGAGAGAGTTCTGCAATGTTTTTTGACATGCTGGTAGAGATGTTGCGTACCTCTACAAGCGCAACTCCACATAATTTAAATCCCTTTTACATAGGTTTGATATGGATTTGAAATCCCTCTATACTCGTTTACCACAATCGATATTGATCATGAATAGAATATCCTGTTAAGACTAGATGGCTAGTTGTTTTGCCGCACTTAGCTATTTGTTCTCAGGTCTCCAAATGTGCATTTGATTCACCTTTCCCATTTGAAGGTATCCAAATGATCTTAGGTCTCCAGCTAGGTAGAGGGGTGAACAATCTCAAGGTAGATTTTGAGGTGGAAAAATTGAAAAAAGGGTACACCAACAAACGACCCGATCGATGGTGATCTTGGCTGGAGTTTGGGTGAAGATGATATAAAAAACCAGAGCATGTTTTTGCTGATGATGAGGTTAAGCTGATTCAAACCTCAAACCTCTCGTCGACTTCTTTCTTTGCAGAACAATTGCAGAAGAAAATTGAAGAATTCTTAGTGGAGTTATTGTCAATGGTAGGACATGCTAGATTATCTGTTCGCGGCTTCGTTGTTACAGTTTCCTTCAGACCCTTTAATTTCTTGCTTTATTCATCTGATCAAAATATCGAACATTCAACCAATAAAACTTGATCGTGCATGCTCCTTAGTGAAGAAGAATCTACAAATGGAAAATTGTTGCTCGTCCAGAGAATTTGACTATTAAAAGAAACACAAATAAAATAAAATTATGAAGTTTTGTTATTTCATTCAGTTGTTGGTTCGAATTAGTGGCAAGGAGAAAATCTGTTTCCTACAATGACGGTCTTGAATATGGTTGGAATTGTAGACCATGTTGGAAATTAATTCCAACTGAAAACTGAGCATAAGGAGGACAAAATTCAATTTTTGATTTGATGCTGCAGGACAGTAGGAGCAACAATCTTTCAGTTGTATTGAGCACTCCACTGTGCAATGAATTCTGGTTTGAATAACCCTGCAAATCCAATTTTTGGTTTATATGGTCGTAGCCCTTTCTGCAGTCAAAGCTATGGTTTAAACCACACAACCCCGCGCTCCTTAACTCCACACCTATCGCATTACCATACACCAACCATATAAAACCTTGCGCCATTTTATTTGAATTTGAATGCCCCCATGTCATTTGTGTAGTTCCCATGACCCCACGTCGCATCTTCGCAACCAATCACGCACTATTCGCAAACGTTTGAAGCCTCGCCACTTTCTCCAAACCGCCGCGATAAAACATGCCCCACCACCACTCCATGTCAACTCCGTCGACCAATCACATGCATATCGCATAGATTGGTGCATACGTCACCGATGCTTGAAAACCTTGCGATGAAGAATGGCCCACCTCAGCCACGTCAAAAGCCTTCGGCCAATAGCAGCGTTTCACAACATTTGGGTGCACAATCAGCGAGCGGTTAAATGGATGCGATAACTTATTAAAAGGTTTTGTTTATAGTTTGAAGTCCGCGAAATGTATAAGGTTTTAGACCTCGGGTTAATGTTTTTTGTTTTATGCAATCCACGACAGTAAACTTAGGTTATATGTTTTATAATATATATATTGTAAATATGAATATTTACAATATATATAAGCATTGTTATGTAATGTGGAGTGTGTGTAGTAGTGTGACTGTGTGAGGCTGTATGCCCGAATAGACACAGAGAGACAATGTGAGTGATTGTGTGTTAAAACATAGAGTAGAAGACAAAGAGTAAAATATAGTGAAAGTGTAAGCTGTGTTTCGTAGCAGCAGAGAAGCATTTTTGCGTTGTAAGCCAGAACAAAAATTCTAAGGCAGAGTTTCATTTTGTAACAGTTTAAAGTTTTTAATGAAATAGAATTTATACACCATCTCTCTATGTACACAATTTTGTTTTGTAATCTCTGTGTAGGAAGAGGAATTGTTGTTTCCTCTCTGTTGTTCAGGAATAACCAGAAATTACAACATGGTATCGGAGCTAGTCTAGGCTCTCAGCAAGTGCTGAAGAAGCTGAAGGAAGGAAGAAGAAGTTTGTTGAAGTTTTCTCCAGCAGTGTGAAGGTTCAACAAAGTCAGGTATTTACCAAAACAGAGTTTTGTGTTTGTTTTAAAGAATACAGTCCATAGAGCTGTAAAAGAAGAAGTCTCAAGAGTTTTTAGAGACAGAATTTATCTCTCAACAGTGAGAAGGTTTGGTTAAGAAACACAATCAAGTTTTTAGGATAGTTCTGTAAGCTAGCTATGGCAGGAGCCAACACAAGCACGAGTATGAGAAATATTCAACTCCCACAGTTCAATGGGAAGAACTATGACTATTTGGCAATTACAATGAGAGCCCTGTTTGCCTCTCAAGATTTATGAGAGCTAGTTGAAGATGGTTTAAAAGAACCAGCAGATGAACAAGAATTTAATGTCTTAACACAGGCCGAGAAAGATTTGCTGAAGAGTAATAGGAAGAAGGACTCAAAATCCCTCTTCTATCTCTATCAGGCAGTGCATGAAAGCATATTTCCAAGAATTGCAGCAGCAAAGAAGTCCAAGGATGCATGGGATACTCTCCAGACAGCCTATCAAGGAATGGAGAAGGTAAAGACAACAAAGCTTCAATTAATGAGAAGAGATTTTGAAGTCATTTGCATGAAAGAGTCTGATACAATAGACTCATTCTTCACATTGTTGATTGGGTTGGTTACCCAAATGAGATCTCATGGAGAGACAATAGAAGAAAGAAGAATAGTGGAGAAAGTAGTGAGGAGCTTACCTTCAAGATTTGATGTGATAGTAACAACCATTGAAGAGACAAAGGATCTCTCAATGTTTACTGTTGATGAAATTCATGCATCATTGATGACACATGAAAAAAGATTGAGCAGAGCAACAAACTCATTTTGGAGCATGCCTTCAAGATCCAAATGTCCTTTGGAAGAGGAAGAGGTCACGACAGACCAAACTACAGAGGAAAAGGAAGAGGAAGAAGCCAAAATAGAGGAAGGAACAACCCTGCAAATACTAGTGGAAGGGGCAACAATCAAAGTCAGAATCAAAGCCAATGTAGCAACCAACAAGATGGACTAAATCAAACACATGGGCAAAGGTATGATAAATCCCAAGTCCAATGTCATTACTGTAAGAAGTATGGGCACTATGCCAATGAATGTAGAAAGAAACAGAGTGACATGGGTAATAGACCCAGTGCTAATTTTACTAAAGAGAATCTCAGTTAAGAAAATTTGTTTTTAGCATGTAATATGGTTGAAGAGAAAAATGAAGATATATGGTTTCTAGATTCAGGATGTAGTAACCATATGACTGGAAACATTTCTATGTTTTCCATGTTAGATGAAAATGTAAAGTCTCAAGTAACATTGGGGACAGATAGTAAAGTCTCTGTTATGGGAAAATGCAGAGTAAGTGTTTTGACAAATAAATAATAAAATAGAACCATATCAAATGTATACTATGTGTCTGGTATGAAGTGTAACCTTTTGAGCATTGGATAGCTCATTCAGAAATGCTACAATGTATTCTTTGAGGATGATGTATGTACCATCATGGACATACCACCAAGAAAATAGAGGATTGCACAAGTGAATATGACAAGAAACAGAATGTATCCTCTCAAGATGAGAGCATATTTGAAGAAAGGAGCTGCAATGGCAGCAGTAACACAAGAGACCTACCAAAGAGAAGAAAAGATGAAAATTGGTTATAGCATTTGAGATTTGGACATCTCAAATTTGGAGGTCTGAATTTTTTGCACAGAAAATGAATGGTAAAGGGATTACCATTGATTGAAAAACCAGACAGCCTATGTGAAGGCTGCATCTTGGGAAAATAACACAGAGAAAGATTTACATCAGGAAAGAGCATAAGGGAAAACGAACCCTTAGAAATAGTCCATTCTGATTTGTGTGGACCAATGCAAACACCATCATTAGCAGACAACCACTATATGCTGACCTTTATTGATACTTACACAAGAAAAACATGGGTTTATTTCTTGAAGTTAAAGAGTGAAGTGTTAGAGAAGTTCTGCCACTTTAAGTCTCTTGTAGAGAATCAAAGTAGGCAGCATATTAAAGTCTTTAGGACAGACAAAGGAGGAGAATATATCTCCAAATAATTTCTGCGATTTTTCAGAGAAAATGGGATTCATAAGAAATTTACAGCAAGGTATACACCTCAGCAAAATGGAGTTGCTGAAAGGAAAAATAGAACCATCATGGACATGGTAAGAAGCATGTTGAAGGAAAAATATTTTCCAGATGAATATTGGGTTGAAGCTGTACATTGTGCAGCATATGTTTTGAATAGATGCCCAACAAAGAGTGTTATGAATAGGTTCTTGAAGAAGCATGGAGTAATATAAAACAGTTTGTCACCCACATGAGAGTTTTTGGTTGTGTGGCTTATGCACACATTCCAGATCAGCTAAGGAAGAAGTTGGACAGTAAGGGGGAGAAGTGAATATTTGTTGGATACAGTGAAGAATCCAAAGCATACAGATTGTATAACCCATCCACCAAGAAGTTTATGATAAGCAGAGATGTACAATTTATTGAAGAAAAAACTTGGGATGGAAGCATTGAGAAAACAGTGAATGTAAAAAATTGTTTGTCTCGTGATGAAGATGAGGAAGAAATGGCTGAGAGAAACCCCTCATTAGCAGCAACACCTCCACCAACACAAGGACAACAAGGGACACCACAAGAAGGTATGAGAACACCCTTGAGAAGTGATGACAATGCTTCTCCAAGCACATCACAGGGAGCCGATTTGAGTGCTTCTACAAGCACAAGTTCAACAAGTGAAAGAGGAACCAGATTCAGAAGCATGAATGAAATCTATGAGCAAGAAGAAGATATGAACTCTTTATTTGCATTATATTGTCATGTAGAAGATCCTATTCATTTTGAAGAAGCAGTAAAAGATAAGAAATGGATAGATGCTATGGATGAAGAAATAAATGCAATAGAGAAAAATAAGACATGGAAATTTGTTGATCTCCCAAAAGGAAAATAAGTAATTGGAGTGAAATGGGTTTATAAAACCAAAAGCAATGCTGAAGGTAAGATTGAAAGGCACAAGACTAGACTTGTTGTCAAAGGATACAAGCAACAACAAGGAAGAGATTATGAAGAAACCTTTGCACCAGTTGCAAGAATGGAAACAGTAAGAGCAGTGTTGTCCATAGTAACACAACACATGTGGAAAGTTTACCAAATGGATGTGAAATCAACATTCATAAATGGAGTATTGATGGAAGAGTTTTATGTTGAACAACCTCTGGGCTATGAGAAAGAAGACCAAGAACACAAAGTATGCAAATTGAAGAAAGATCTGTATGGGCTGAAACAAGCACCAAGATCTTGGTATAGTAGGATAGATGTCTATCTACTGGAAAATGGGTTTGAGAAATGTGAAGGAGAACCCACATTATACATCAAAGAGAAAGATGGTAAGATGCTCATTGTTGTTTTGTATGTTGATGATGTGATATTCACAGGTAATGATGCTTACTTTATTGAGAATTTTAAAACAATCATGAAGGATGAATTTGAGATGACTGATATGGGATTGCTGAGATACTTCTTAAGAATAGAATTAGAGTAAAATGAAAATAAATTTTGTATTTCTCAAGCTAAATATGTGAAAGAAGTTTTGGAAATATTTAACATGCAGGATTGCAAGACAACAATTACTCCTTTAGTGATAGGATTGAAGTTAAGAAAAGAAGACAACATCAAGGATTTTGATTCAAGTCTGTATAAGAGCATAGTTGGCAGGCTTATGTATTTGACTACAACTAGGCCAGATATTATGCATACTGTAAGTTTAATTTCCATATTTATGGAAAGGCCAAAGGAGGCACATTGGAAAGCATCAAAAAGAATTCTGAGGTATGTGAAAGGAACAAAGAGGTATGGAATTTTATACACCACTTCAGAAAATTTTGAATTGATTGGATATACTGACAGTGATTGGGCTGGAAGTATAGCTGACAAGAAAAACACCTCTGGATATGTTTTTCATATGGGATCAGGAGCTGTCTCATGGGCTTCTAAGAAATAACCAATTGTGGCTTTATCAACAGCAGAGGCAGAGTATGTGGCAGCTACAACAACAACATGTCAAACAATATGGATGAGGAGAATGTTAAGAAGTTTGTGTCATGAACAGGTAAAAGGCACAATAGTTTATTGTGATAATAGATAAGCTATAGCTTTATTCAAGAATTCAGTGTTTCATAAGAGACCGAAACACATTGATGCAAAATATCACTACATCATAGAATTAGTGAGCAATGGGGAAATTGTTTTGCAACACTACAGAACACAAGAGCAGTTTGTTGAATTATTAACAAAACCATTGGGGCAGAAAAGTTTTAATTACCTAAGGAAATATCTGGGTATGCAAGAAAATAGTAGTTGTAATTAAGGGGAAGTGTTGGAAATTAATTCTAATTGCAAATTGAGCATAAGGAGGACAAAATTCAATTTTTGATTTGATGTCGGAGAATAGCAGGAGCAACAATCTTTCAGTTGTGTTGAACACTCCACTGTGCAATGAATTTTGGTTTGAATAACTCTGCAAATCCAATTTTTGGTTTATATGGCCATAGCCCTTTCTGAGTCAAAGCCGTGGTTTAAACCATGCAAACCCGTGCTCCTTAAGTCCACACCTACCACCATTACCATACACCAACCATATAAAACCCTAGCGCCATTTTATTTGAATTTGAATGCCCCCACGTCATTTGTGTGGTCCCCACGACCCCATGTCGCATCTCCGCAACCAATCACGCACCATTCGCAAATGTTTGAAGCCCCATCACCATCTCCAAACCGCCGCGGTAAAACATGCCCCACCATTGTTCCACGTTAACTCCGTTGACCAATCACATGCATATCACATAGATTGGTGCATACGTCACCGGTGCTCCAAAACCTTGTGATGAAGAATGGCCCACCTTAGCCACGTCAAAAGCGTTCAGCCAATAGTAGCATTTCACAGTGTTTGGGTGCACAGTCAGCGAGTGCTTAAATGGATGCGATAACTTATTAAAAGGTTTTTTTTATAGTTTGAAGTCCGCGAAATGTATAAGGTTTTAGACCTTGGGTTAATGTTTTTTGTTTTATGCAAGCCGCGATAGTTTAAGTTTTAAACTTAGGTTATATGTTTTATAATATATGTATGGTAAATATGAATATTTACAATATATATAAGCATTGTTATGTAATGTTCAATGTGTGCAATAGTGTGACTGTGTGAGGCTGTATGCCCAAATAGACATAAAGAGACAATGTGAGTGATTGTGTGTTAAAATAGAGAGCTGAAGACAGAGAGTAAAAGACAGTGAAAGTGTAAGCTGTGTTTCGTAGCAGCAGAGAAGAATTTTTGCGTTGTAAGCCAGAACAATAGTTCTAAGGCAGAGTTTCATTTTGTAATAGTTTAAAGTTTTTAATGAAATAGAATTTATACTCCATCTCTCTGTGTGCACAAATTTTTTTTGTAATGTCTGTGTAGGAAGAGGAATTGTTGTTTCCTCGTTGTTGTTTCGAAATAACCTGAAATTACAATATACCAGAGAGTTCTCTTTTTCTAACCATGACTGAGAACGAGAGGAAGCACATGTACAAAATTATTTAATAAAATGAAATTCATTTCAAAAGCTAAATGATATGTATGTGAGTGTTTAATAATTTATTTTGTGTTACATCTAAGTTGAAGAGTGGAGAAGCCCTTTCAATAAAGAAAGTGTTTTTGCCCCCTTTTTTAAAAAATGTATAAAAATATCATGGATATTGGAGATTAAATAAGATATTTTGAAAGTAAGGCGATTTTAAAATGTTTTAAGTAATGATATAAATTTTGAATGGAGGAATTGATATGGCAATGGGTTGATGAAAAGAAATCAGTGGCAAAGATTTATTGGAGAGTGACAATACTAAAACAGATTCATAGAGTTTTTTATTTTATATGAGGGTTGGTAAAATTTAAAAGAAATTGGACAATAAAGATGTTTTCAGAATATGAGATCTCCAACATGGTGAATACCTTTCCTTGACTTGATATTTATTCTAGCATTATGTGGTAATAAGCAGAGGGAGAAACAAAGAGAAATGTGAAATCCAAGAGGAGGACAAGTCCTATCACAAAATTTTTAGGAGGCAGAACATGCAAGAAGTTGTTGAGCATTAAAGAAATGGTAGTTGCATCAAATTGTTGTTGACTGTAAATATATTAGTTAGGGCATCATACAATGAATTTGAAGATTCACACTTTGAAATATAGTTGAGTAGATGATCTCTAATAGAATCCACAATAAGACTCATAGAAGTGATGTCATCTTCCTTGAATTTCTCTTTTCCCACATTATTCGTTGGTTCTACAACCTTTCCCTTCACAATATCCAAGACTTTTTTATTTGCAAGAATAAGATCAATCCTAGTTTTCCAAGCTCTAAAGTTTGAGGTCCCTTCTTGTTGAAATATGTAACTAGGTTCGGTCTTCATAATGAGAAATGTAATCATGATTTTATGTATTTAATGAAAAGAGAAAAAATAAATTTATTATTGCGAGTCTTGAGACATGGGTTTCATGCTCAAGAGAATTTATTTTTATAGGTCAAAGCACCCATTGAGTGCTTCTAGGTTTGTTATAAAGTCATTAAGTCATTGTCATGTATGAATGATCCATTCGGGCATGTTACATACTATAAAAAGAATTTATTTGAATCAAATTAGAGTCAAAAGACCCTCCAAGGCCATGTCAAATGTGCAAGCATTATGTCGGCCTAAAAGGATGTGACAAGAAGCCTATATATAAAGCCATCAACCTCATTTGAAGAGCATTCAATCAAGCAAAAGAAATTTTGATCAAGGGACAAAAAGAAGCTCCATATTCTAGTGAAGGAAGGAGAAGGAAGAACCAAAATTGTTGGGCCCGTTTTGGATAAAAAACTCCCACATGTGTGAAGGGTTAGAGCATCTCCTTGTTGCAGATTTGATCAAGATATTACAACTACCACAAGAGATCAAAATCAAGTAAGAGAAGGTAAATATTGCTAGCTGAATTGGTGAGGAAGCAACCTATATCCAAATGAAGAAGGAAGGAAGAGAGCTTGTACATCATCTAACTGGCTTAGGGTTTTTGCAGTGTGAATTGCTGACATATATTTCATATCTGAAATTGCAGTCAAGGTTGAAGTTACAATTACAGGATTGAAGTTGTACATATCAAAGGCAAGGTTGATTTGGCCTTGGAGGGTCTTTGGTCAAGGGTCAAGGTATTGGAATTCGTCAATTGAAATCTCTATAAGAAAAATAATTCGTTTGGGTTTTCCTCTCAAGATTGGAAAGGCTTTAGCCCTGTTTGATCACCTACATCTTGTGTCTTATTGCATCATTGTTCTTTTGTTTTTGGTAGATGGTTGATGATATGAAATGAAATTTTAAAGTCCACGAGACTAAAAATAGTCTATGGGACTATGAGTTCCCTATTTTTTTCCTTTTGCATTTCATTTCTTTTCTTATTCAAATTGAAGATGAGCTGGTCCATTCTTCCAACAATCTCAACGCTGAAAAGACAATGCCAAGAAATATATGCTAACATATTCCCATAACTTTCTCTGATGTCTTTGAAAGCATCACATTCCAAAATGAAATTTTTTTCCGATTCCACTGCCTTCAATGTGCAAAATGTACACACACGTTCTTCCCAAGCTTCTTTAGGCCTTTTCCACCGCCTTGTTTCACACCGAAGATGATGCGAGTTGGTTCTTAATTGAGCAATAAGAACCTTTTCCCTCCAGGGAATGTTAGCTCCAATGTACTCTTTTTGTTGGAGATCATACGTAGGGCTGAATTCTTCAATGTAGTACTTCTTATTTCTACCTAACTCTTTTCCCCATACCTATTTACGAAACTTCTCCATAAAAAAATTCTTTAGCTCCTTGCTATTTGTGGGACAAGCATTGAGTTAGATATTCCATTTTTGCATCCATGTGTAGTTTTGTCTCATCCATGTTTTCTTTCTTTCACTCATGCCTTCCTTGAAGATAACATTAGGCCATCTACCTACTCCCATTTGTGCAATTCTTTTTAGATATTTTATGAGCCGCACCATAACAATTTCTTCGATGGGAGTTGCTCCTATTTCACTCAACATTATCTTATAAGGTACCAAACTTTTTATTTTGAACTTGCTCATGATCAAGCGTTTTTGGATTTTCTCAATTTTCTTCCATTTTGAGACAGGGATGCTGCTAGCCCACAATTCACACCCATATAACATCACTGGAAAAACTAGGAGTCCAAAAATCACTTTAATCGTTTTCCAATCCCATAACTATGCCTCTCTACGTCTGTTTTGAAGAGCATATAATGATTTCCACCCTCCTATATTCTCTTCTTTATGTAGTCCTCCCAATTAAGTTTGTTGTTGAAATTGATCCCGAGGTATTTGTACTCATTTAATTCTTCAAGAATTTTTCCTTCAAAGAAGAACGTATGCTGACTTTGCTTCCTTTTATTAGAGAAAATCATTATATTAGTCTTGCTAATATTGAAGAACTCTAATAATAATAAGCAAAAAGAAGAAGCTAATAAAGTAAAGTAAAAAATACATCACAATCATTTATCATTGAAAGAGAAATCACCTACACTTGTTGCCCCTAGATTTCTTAGCATGGTTTCAGAGCTAAGGTGACAAATTCAAGGAAGGGAAGCTCAAAGAAGGATACTCAAGGATTGAATTACTCGAATATCATCAAGAGCATCAACCATCAAGAAGGACCTCTCATCTCAAAGACACTTCAAGGACAAGGATCACATCATCATATTGAAGAAAGAAGACCTATAATCCCTAGTTCATTCAAAGAAGGATTCTACCCTTGAAACATCCTTGGGAACCTCGCTCAATCATCACCTCAAATAAGGAGGCCTTAAAAGACCCTATCTCCAATTGAATTGAAGAGATCTACAAATCGAAGCATCTTGAAGTCTACTCATCCAAAGGGAAGAAAGAAGAAAGGCGTGGTCATCATCAAGAATTCAACGTGATCTCTCCTCCTTGAAGCATCATGTTTTGAAGGAAGAAATATCCATCGAGAAGTAATCAAAATCAAGAAGGCAACAAATTGAATATATTTTCATCAAGGAGTACCTTCACAAGTAAGTATATTTATGTCTACATCTGAATCTATTAAAATGTCTTTTTGCAAGGAAAGAAACAAGTTGGTTGGGGCTTCAAACTTTCTTGCATGAACGAAAAGGACATATCTAAACCTCATAGAAAATGAAGTCATGGAACTTGTTAAGGGATTAATATCTAAACCTCCAAAGGAAGAAGCTTAAGCTCTTGCACAATTCATGAAAGGGGAAGTAAGGGCTCAAAGGATTCTCATAGAGTCCATTAAGGATCCCCTCATTCCCTATGCATCAAAATTAGAAACATCGAAAGAAATATATGACAAACTTGTACAATTGTTCTCCATAAGCACTGCAAGAGAAGTGATCTCGTTCAGACAAGAAATATACAAGATGAATATATCAAAATTATAAGGAATAGCCTCATACTTTATAAGGGTGTCTGGAATAAGGGATCAACTACAAGTGTTGGGAGAGATAATGTTTGACAAGGAAATGACTACTATAGTGCTCAATAAATTATCGGAGGAAATGGGGTAAATTTAAATCGAGCATCTATGTGAAGAAGGAAACTACTCCATTCAATGAACTATGGTCACTATGAAAAATTGAAGAAACCAGGTTGAAGGCAAAAATTGATGTAGGATCAAATGAGCAAACTCAAGCATATGATGCCATGATGAAGAGAAAAGGGAAGTTTGGAAAGTTTGGTCCTCAGAAAAGGAACAAAAAATGGCAAAGGTTCAATGTTATGGATGTCAAGAATATAGCCACTACAAGAGAGATTGTCTCAAGCTCAAGAAGGATAATAAGAAAAGAGGAAGAGAAGTAGCCCATGTCACCAAAGAAGTGGAAGAAGCAGAAAAGAATAAATCCAAGAAGGAAGAAGTAAAATATCTCTACTATGATTGAGATATGTCTTCTCCACCTAATTCTTTCCAGTTTTGTAAAATATGGTTATCATGGTAGGAATCATTAGAAGCATGATATGATGCATCATTTTTGGAGATGGCATTATAGGAGCATACGATTGAAGCAAGATCTCAAGATATCATCATAAGAAGCTTGAAAGAAAGCTGAAGTAAAATTCTATGGAAATCATCAATAGAAGGAAGTAGCTCTTGATAACCTCACTAGAAGTATAACTAGTATTTATGGGTAAAAGAGAATCATCTAGTATATAAAAGCTCATCATACATCATTGGGAAGGAACATTTGCAAGATGAGTATAACCAATATCCTCTGATTGAATCTTCATTTCTTGGAAGAAGCAAATGTCTCGCTGAAAAGTCCACTTTGGATGGAATTCATTGTTTGAAAGAATGATGGTATAATGATGGAGGAATGAAACATAGTTGAAATACTTTCAATCCACGAATTTGTCTTGTTAAGGAATTTGCAACACATTAAAGTGTATATATGTTAATGTAAACAATATCAGTTAATCATATTTCTTAATTTTTGGTGATGGCATTCAACAATACAATATTTTATTAGTTGCTTTATTTTTGTGATGAAATTTGTATGTATTTATTGTGTTTTTAGTTTAATTAAGCTATATTTAAGCTAAACGAAAAGTACTAGTTACTATGTAACCCTTGTTAAAAAATCCTAATAACTTTGTTCCACACTTATCTGAATATCTTAATAAAACATTATTAAAAAATCATAATAATGTTATATAAATAAAATCATAATAATGTTGTATAAAGGTTTGAAATATATATGGGTCAGAGTGTGTTAATTATTATATTATTTATAATAGATTTTAAATTTAAAAATAATTAATTATGTATGTAATTTAAAATTAATGTACTTATAATTAAAAGAGTTTCTATTTTTTTTTAAGAATTTTTTATTAATATTTTCCAACCTAATTGGTTATGTATCTTCAAGTAATTCAATAAATCATATATTTTTAAGTAATTTAATGAATTCAAGTTATAAAGTTATAACTCTATAATGTGTTATTGTGTAGTAATATTGTGCGTGTTTAATTGTTATAATAGTTTTGTTCCTTTTTCTATCCTTCAAATTGGTATAAGAATTAGAAAAATCGAGTGATAGATCCAAATGAGCTAGTATGGTTGGATTCAATTTTCTACTTAACAAAAATCATGATATAGATGCAAACAGACCAATCATCATTTAGAAAGCCCTCGGTGTTCTGTTTGCATAATCAGTGTTCATCGCAGACTAAAGAACCATTGTTGAAGGAAGGACCCATTCACAACCTCCACCACCATTGAGAGTATCTGCCATAAAGAGGGCCACCAACCACGACCAATGTTGGAAATACTAGTTGTGAGCAAGGATGGAATTTGACCTGCAAATTTCCAGTCACGGGGTGATTTTCCCATCAAATACAAATAAAATTTTTGCAAAACTATTAAAGATCCTTTGTTGAAATCGTGAAGACAAGTTGGGGAGGTGTGAAAATCGTCAAATTTGATGGGTTGATATATTTTTAAATTAAAATCCAAATTTGATGGGTAGGTTCAAATCCAAATGATTTTATGGAGAGAAGAATCGAGCTCTAATTTTTTTTCGAATAAAATTATAGTCAAAATATTCTCCAAGAAAACTCACAGCAAAGGTGAAGAAACCGACTAAGGAAATCCTCTAATGGTTCTCCTAAATTCATTCTACATTGATCAATTATATCACATATATCTTGATAATCATACTTTTCAAAGGCTTCATGAAGGTCCTTAACAAGTTGCTTAAATGGATGGATAGAAGCAGTTGGTAATTTATGACACCATTTCTTGACTTGAACTTCAAATGTGAGGGTGAACAATTTGGCCATGATATCCTTACAATGTATTCCATTAGAAAGACAAAAATGAACAAATTGAAACATATGTTCAAGGACAATTAGTCCTCCCTTGCCATCAAACTTGAATTGAGACAAGTTATGAACAATTTCTGCATGTATGATAAGATCAAGCTCGTTGGAAAAATATCTTGGGATTATGATTTTGCAATGAGCCATTTAAGATAAGAGGTTCAAAACAGACTCAACAGGCCCAACTTGTCATCTAGCCCTCTTTCTAGTGCCAAATCTATTGATGGTGTTGGATTCTGCCAACAAAAAGGAGTCCCCCTGATGTGAAGTCCCAATTAGACCTCACATCATTTAGTGCACCCTCACCATCAAATTTGAATTGAGACAAGTTATGAACAATTTATGCATGGATGATAAGATCAAGCTCCTTGGAAAAAAATCTTGGGATTATGATTTGGGAATGAGCCATTTAAGATAAGAGGTTCAAAACATACTCAATAGGCGCAAATTTTCATTTAGCCCTCTTTCTAGTGCCAAATCTTTTGACGATGTTGAATTTTTCCAACAAAAGGAGTCTCCTTGATGTGAAGTCCTAATTACACCTCACATCATTTAGAGTAGGAGCCCCATCTGAAGTATCAGATCAACCACCATTACTCTAAGGTTTTCCTTGGCTACAATGGATAACATAAGAGATTACACATAACCTTTGAAATTAGCAAGAAATTTGACATTGTGAAACACCAATGCAACATGTAAAAGGAGACTTTCACGGGGGGAGAGTAAAGAGTGAGTCTTTGGAAGGAAATTAATAGTACTAACCTAAGAGAGGCACACGAGAGCAAGGAAATATTCATAAGTTATCTAGCAAAATAGTTCACATAGACACAACAATCATCAAAGCAACTACAACACACATTCAACAAGATGAATACCAAAGCTAGTGAAATAATTCAATTTCTTTAGTACATAAAAACAAAACACATATCACAAACATTGAAAGAATCGTCTTACAACATTCATGATACATGCATGAAAATGTGTTGGTTCAATGATCTTCTGATTATCAAGTGAAAGATCCAAGTACATAGTTACACTGACGAGACACTATTTCCAATTACGGAACATTAAGTCACTTCTTGCTTCTCCAAAGAATGATCTTCTCGTGTGCCAAGCTAGATAAGACAAAGTTATCTCTCCAAATACTAATCCTCCAAAAGCCATTTTCTTGAGTTATGAGGTTTCTCTTATAACAAGAGGAATGACCTTTCATCTACCCTTATGACTCTTGAGCTACCCTCATGACTCTTGGACACCTAAAAGGTATTTGAACTTCTATTGACTCTTTGGCCTACATGTGACTTTTCATATTCCACATGTGACTCTTGGACTTCCACACCTTAAATTTTGTCATTTTCCTTTTGATAATACATAATTATATTCCACCTCTTGTGGCAAGACACATGGACACATATGACATTGTGATGACACTTTTACAAGCCATGACTCGAAAATGATGATATGGAGCTTTGTGATGATGTGGCAATGGCAAGCTGTTATCCTGCTACTATGTCTTTGAATTCTTCATGATAGATATGATTAGTAGTTCATCTTCACCCTCCAAAGGGTCTTGGATCAACATTGGGACCTTTTGATCCATCATGAAATGTTTGCATTCCGTCATGGTCTTGTATCTCTTCATGTCTTCATGATGGTCCTTCTTTGTGTTTATTCTATGCAATTGGCTCTTTGATTCTTCTCCTTAGCATATTTTATGAGCATCACCTTGTCATGTTGAAATGGTACACCTGACAATGAAGTTCACTCATGATAAGGAAATATTAGTCTTGAAATCATCTAACCTACTCCTACTTTCCTCATGAAAGAAGATGTTTGTGATGGGTTTGTGTAAGGAATGAAGAGGAAGGGATTGATAAGAATTGCACAATTTAACTCAACAGTGGCCGAGGGAAGGTACCCTTGCTCACTAAAACTACACAATGCACTATAAGGAGGGGCTCTTCAGTTTCTAGCATAGTGGGAATGTGGAAGAGACAGTGTGATGAGCCTACTAACTAAAATTGCACAATACAGCGAGATCAAGGGAGAGGAAGGAAATAATGGGGCAGTTGATCTTCGCATTGATTGAGGAAATCCCTCACTGTCCACTAGAACTGTGACATGCACTAGGGAGGCAGGGAAAGACTCAGTGACTATGTAGTGAGGGAGTCTAGTGGACACGGGTTGATGGCTTGCTGACTAAAACTATGACATGTGTTGTAACTGAGTGGCAAGCTTAAGGAAGAGTGCAATTTTCTTCAACAATGATTTAGGAAAGGATCCATTGTCCAATAGAACTACAACATGTGCTATGGAGACAGGCATAACAAGGCATGACACAATGAGGGGTTCCACTTAGCAAAGGATGCATAACTAGGCACTGGAATTGTGATATGTCTAGTGCCTAAGGGCATACTTCTTTTCTAGCACAATTAAGGGTTGTAGTGACTCAAGGGTGGAAACACTATCCACTAGAAGTGTGACATGCACTCAAGAAGGCTCAATAGAAGAGGATATTGCACAGTTGGTTGAGGTGAGCAACATAAGTCAAGTCAATTTTCCTAGGGAGTGTTCATTGCATTTTTAAGGGGGGGGGACCTTTGTATGGTGCAATTTTATTTTTAAAGGGGGTGTAGGAGGTCCTTGATGTCAACTATAAGTGCTCCATGTACTATGAAAGGAATATTTGATCAAGGCTCAATGTAGTGGGTCAGTACAAGCAACAAGGGTTAGGTGATTATGCTTTGATGGTTCTCAATGTGAAATCATAGGAGTTGACCTTGAGGAAGACTCAGTGCACAATTTTAGGAGGAAGAGATCATCAATAAGGCTCATGAATAAATAGTTCTCATCACCTGGTGAAGGATTGATGCTTTTGTAACTTGCACTGGGCAAAAGGACCAATATGAGCTCCAAAATGGTTATGTGTGGGACCAGTGAAGTAATAGAGGAAAAGACATTTGAACAAGTTCAAAACATAGATCACACACATGAATGCCATCAATACAAGCCAAGGGAATGCATCAGACTCATGATCTGCAATCACACTTTGAAACGCCAACAATGCAACAGTTATTTCTAAGTGCAATAGTTGAAACATGAAATTACAATGCTTGGAACACAAGTTGTGACACGTGTCGACTGTGACCAGAAAGAGCGCTTAGCTATGGGAATGTGTCTAGCGCATATCCTTATGATATATAGGACACTCTAATGTAGAATAGTATGCTAGAACTAACTCTAATGATGTGCAAAGGTGTGACACATACAAGAGTTGAAATAGTTAAGGGAAACACTAGCAATAGTAAGAAAAAGTGAAAACGACACTTGCAAAATCTAAAGAAAGTGAAAGTGAAACATGTTGGAGGGAAGATAAAGTAAAAAAGACACTTTTTAAAGAAAAAGTGATATCCGTGAAAATGAAAGTGAAAGAGACACTTATGAAAGCAAAGGTACGCAAAATAAATAATTGAAGAAACTCACTGGGACGATGACAAAATTACAACCAAAAGTGAGAGAGACTGTCAAAAGATGTTCTGAACTGATTGTTAGCGTAGGTTGTATATTGCACTTTGCTTGTGGGTTACACAGTCACTTGTAACTGAGCATTGCGCAAGCTATAATTCTAGAGACTGTGTAAGGCTTACTCTCAAGAAATGCATAATACTTGTATAAGCTTGCATAGAAAGAAGCACATTTATGAGTTCATCAAAAAATGAGCATGTGTGATCAAGTAATTTGACACTTAGAATCTGAGAAGAAGACTTTAATTCTTAGCAAACATCAATCGATCATGAAGGGACCAAGGAACAATAGAGTGTAAGTTCCTAAGTAGGCTCCAAAGTTCAAGTATAGGAAAAAATTGGAGGGTGTTTGACGCAATGTCAACAATAGTATATACCCAAATTATGAATGTGTCGAATGCGATAGATGGGTAAGATGTGGGAACTGCTAAAAGCCATAATTGTGTCCAACCTATGAAAATTCAGAAATTCTTGTTAGGATATTCCGACACATAGGAAATAGTTAAGAATAACTTAATCTAGTGTAGAGTTAGGTAAAGTGTGTTTCTTTACTATGTACATTTGTAACTTATTAACCGACGGTCACGATTTGTAGTGATCTGACGGTTCTCTCTCTCCTCGGTATTAACGACACTTGATCCGTGGCTTAACACCCGATTAGTCCATGATCTCTATTTAAAGAGCATGGAGGGTCATTTTTCCGATAACCGTTTATGAGAGAAACATATGTAACTTCTCTTTTTATATTAATACTGGTGTACTGATTTGTGATCTGTTTGTGAACGGTGACCTTTGATTTTTTACCTATGGAACTTACCCTGTAAATTCGTACATGGTATCGGAGCAAGTTTGAGGGCTGCATCCATTGTTGATCCAAATCCGAAGCCGGTTTGACTGCATGCTACTGCCATTTTCTATATCTACTATTTTTGAACTTTTTCGGGCCTGGAAAACTGATCTGTTGTGTCCGGAGAATCTGTTACAATGAGGAACGCCTTTCGTTTCATGCGAAAAGGTTTCTGGTTGCCCAAGTTATGTCAGTTTAGATCTGGAGGTATAAAGTATTTGTTTTGCAGTTATATTTGTTAATAGTTCTGCTTATTTTGGTTCCCTTTGTATATTTCGGTTTTTAGGTTTTATTTATTTGTCGGATCTATACCCTCTTCTCTGTGTATGCTCTTTGCTCTGCGTTGTGTGCGATCTTAGAAAATCAAAAACAGGAAGAAGGGATTTTTTTTGCTACGTATGCTCTTTCCCCACATCTGAGTGCGATCTCGGTAAATCAGAAATAGTGAAAAAATAGATAGTTTCCGGTAAGGCTAACCGAAAATCTAACATTCTGCTGCAAGGCTTGCATTTATTTGTTTTTTTGCTCAGATTTATGTGATTTTTGTGTAGAAAAACACACACACACCGGAGAAAAAAGAAAGAAAGAAAGAAAAAAAAAAAACAAAAACAAAAACAAAAAACCCTTCCTCCTTTCAAACAATTACAGAATCCTTTTACTATCTCACTTGGTGAGAAGTTAGTTTATGAGAATAGAGGTCTTGGGTTCAAGTATCTTTCTCAAGCTTCTTTTGTAAAAAGTTTTTTTGTTAAAGGGGTGGATTTTTATTTATTTATTTATTTTTTATTTTTTTTATTTTTTATTTATTTATTTATTTTTTTAAGTTGAACTTCATCATCAAATTTCAAACCGTTCCCGTAACTATTCGACATCTACAACTCAGTTTTTTCAAAAAGGTGTAACTTCTTCATCCGGACGCCGTTGTTCGAGCCGTTTTTTTTTTAATCAGCCTAATTTTTCGAGATATTTCCATTGGAGCAGTTAGTTTCAACTTTTTTTAGCTTCAGTTTTAAAAAAAATGGAAAGTGCATGCACGATTATTCTTAACAACACCAATTATTTCCAATGGATACCTCACATGGTAGATATACTTAGAAGTAAAGGGCTTTATAGAATAGCCATAGGACAAGAAACTAAACCTTTAAATGACGATAAATTCGCTAAATGGGAAAATAAACAAGATCAAGCACGAGGGTTGATAGGAATGTCCATTGCTCAAGATCTTTGATTTCATATCCTTGACATTGACACCCCTCATGAAGCCCTGGAAAATCTAAATACTATCTTTGGAATTCAAAATCAAATCAGGGCCCACCAGCTTGAAAATGAGTTGCTTACTTTGGACCCCAATAATTTCTCCTCTATTGAAGATTTTTTGTCCAAATTCAAGACCCTTAGACTTCTTTTACAAGGTTGTAAGGTCAAAAAGAAAGATGGTATCCTCATCTATTGCATTCTTGCTAAGCTTGGCCCTGCATACTCTGTATTTGTTTCCACCTTCCATTCCACTAGAGAAGCCATCATTTCTTCAGGAACCACCTACAAGAACCCCTCTTTTGATGCCTTTTGTGATTCTTTGATAAGAGAACAAGAAAAACTCTTACACCTTGGTCTTATCACTTCTGGAAACGCTTCTAAGAAAGCCTTAGCAGCCCAACAACAACCATATCAAAAGAATTCCAAGAAGCAGTATCCTAAAAAGTATGGTCTGAAACCAAACAAGGTTCCTAAGCAATTTCAACCGCAAACTGAAAAAACAACTCACCAAAATGATAAGACAAATAAAAACAAAGGGAAGAAGATAGATAGACATTACAAATTTTGTAATCGTGATGGCCATATAGAGTCCAAATGTTTTGAGAAGATGGAAGCCTTAGAAGCAACAATGAAGAAGCACACCATCAATTTGGAGCACTCTTCACCTTCATCCTCAGGAATGGCACTTTCTGCTTGTGGTTGTCAAGCATCAAGATCTGGTTATGTATTAAATGTATCTTCTTCTTCTCATTCTCATGAGTGGCTCATTGATTCTGGAGCTTCTTACCACATGGCCAAAAATAAAGGCATGTTTTCTTCTTTAAGTGATTGTAACACCAAACATATTTATGTTGGTGATGATAGATCTCTTAGTGTTGTAGGATCTGGAACCATTCATCTAGATAATGGTCAGTTTAATGATGTACTATGTGTTCCTACCTTGTCATGCAACCTTCTCTCTATTTATCAGATAACTCATTCAGGTGAAGGGAAAATAGTAGAATTCCCACCTCATGATGTTGTAATCAAGGAACTCAAATATCCTAGACATATTTTAGCTACTGGCATTGTTGATGATTCCATAAGGTTGTATAAGTTTGACAACTTTGGGTCATCATGTCTTCCGTCATTTTTTGTTGCTCATAATGATGAAGTGAGCAGACTTTGGCATGAGAAATTTGGTCACTTAAACCATCGCTATCTTCAAACTCTATGTAAGTAAAATATGGTGACGGGTCTTCCTATGGTATCTTGCCGAGATGGTGTTTGGTTCGGATGTGTACTCGAAAAACATCATTAGGATAGTTTTGACAAACGTGTCTCTTGGCAGGCTTCAACCCCTTTGCAGCTTGTGCACAGTGACTTATGTGGTCCACTTCCTATTGTTTCTTTCTCTGGTTGCAAGTACTTCTTAAATTTCATTGATGATTTTTCCAGATGCACTTGGGTATACTTCTTAAAACTCAAGAGTGAATTTTTTAACATGTTCTTGGCCTTTAAGGCCTTTGTTGAGAAACAATCTAGACATCAAATTCTTAAGTTAAGATCAGAAAATGGAGGAGAATATGTTAAAAAAAATTTTATCAACTTCTGCACTAAGCATGGCATTCAATTGCAACATACCATTCCATATACTCCACAACTAAATGGTGTAGCTAAAAGGAAGAATCGCACCTTAAAAGAAATGGCTAATCATATGCTTCAATCTAAAGGACTTAGTCTCAATTTTTGGGCAGAAGTAATTAACTGTGCAAATTACATAGTAAATCACACTCCTACTAAGGTTTTAAAGAATATAACTATAGAAGAATCCTAGAGCTCAATCAAACCAGATGTAAGTAACTTTTGTATTTTTGGAAGTGATGCTTGGGCCCATATTCCAGATACGAAACATAAAGCCTTAGAAGCTAAGAGTGAAAAATTCATTTTTGTTGGATATTCTGAAGATGTCAAAGGATATAGACTTCTTCAACCAAATCAAAAAATATAATCATGAGAAGAGATGTAAAATTTGATGAAAATATATCAGCCTGCGAGCCTAGTTCGGCGGGTGTGCCACCTTTGGCGTGCGAGCCCGATTCGGCATATGTGCCACCTATCTCTTTCTCTTCTATTTTAAAAACATTCCTTCTAGATCAGATGATGACAGCGAGGATGACAATCCTCCTCTACCTCTTGAAGTTATTCCTTTTACTCCACAGCTTCCAAGATGGGTCTGCTCTACTCGGGATGCAACAGGTTCTCTTGCAGGTGACCCTACCGATCGACGACGTACATGTTCTCAGTTTGAAAGAGCCTCTTCATTAGTGGCTCAAGTTCCAGAAAATCTCGATCCAGAAACCTTTGAAGAAGCCTCTAGTCATCTCGATTGGGATGAAGCTATGAATGAAGAATATCATTCCTTATTGGCGAATGATACTTGCGATCCTATTCCTCTTCCAAAAGGATGAAAACTTGTCAGATGTAGATGGGTTTACAAAACCAAGTTTGGACCAGATGGAAAAGTGGATAGACATAAAGCTTGTCTTGTCGCTAAAGTATTTTCACAAGTTTAATGCATTGACTATACTGAAACCTTCTCCCCTATTGCCAAAATGAATTCTATCTGCCTTTTTCTTTCCCTTGCTACCTCCTTTAAATGGGAAGTTCATCAGATGGATGTTAAATCTGCATTCTTACATGGAGATTTGCATGAAGAAATATACATGGAACAACCCCTGGCTTTATCCAAAATGTCTCTAGCCTTGTTTGTCACCTTAGGAAGTCTCTCTATGGTCTCAAACAAGCTCCTCAAGCTTGGTATGCCAAAATGGATAGATTTCTATTAGATAATGGCTTTTCTAGGTGTCATTCTAACAACATTGTCTACACCAAGAAAGTGGGTAAGACCTTCACCATCCTTGTTCTTTATGTTGATGATCTTATCCTTACTAGTAGTGATCCCAACCATATAAACCATGTGAATTCTAGCCTCAAAAATAAGTTTAAAATGACAGACGTAGGACACTTGCATTATTTCCTTGGTCTTCAAGCCTTGCAATCCGAAGAAGGTATTACCCTCTCTCAGTCCAAGTATGCTTGTGATATTCTACACCACTTTCACATGGAAGACTGTAAGCCAGCCCCTTCTCCCTTTCAGTCTAAACTCAAGCTTTCAGTCACTTGTACTACCCCTAAAGTTGGTGCTACCTTATATCGTCAACTTGTTGGTAAAATTTTGTATCTAACCCATACCTGTTCTGACCTTTCCTTTGTCGTTGGTCTTGTCTCTCAGTTTATGCACCAACCTCATGAAAGTCACTAGAAAGAAGCTAAAAGAATACTTCGATATACTCAAGGTACAGTTCAGTTCGGGATTCATTATAGTGCAAGAGCATCTACATTGTTGATTGGTTTCACTGATTCTGATTGGGCTGGTGACCCTGATGATCGAAAGTCTACTACAGGATATGTATTCACTCTTGGTTAAGGACCTATTACATGGTCTTGTAAGAAACAAAGTGCCATCTCTCTTTCTTCAGCAAAAGCAGAGTATTGTGGTGCAGTTGAAGCCAACAAGGAAGCCATGTGGCTTCGTCAGATGCTGTATGAATTTGGTATTCATCAGCAGCATCCAACTACACTTTTTTGTGATAATCAGAGTACCATTCAGCTATGTAATGATCCAGTTCAACATCAGCGTATGAAACACATTGAGCTCCACATACACTTCATCAGAAAGCTCATTCATGATCGTATTCTTGAAGTGTAGTATTGTCCAACCAATGATCAAGTAGCTGATATCTTTACAAAGGCTCTCACAGAAGCGAAGTTTATGAAACTTCAATCCATGCTTGGAGTTTACGAAAGTTATCATTAAGGGGGGGATAGGCGCTAATGCCTCCTTCCTTATCCTATTGTGTCACCTTTGTAAATCCTTCAATCTTATCCCAATTTTTTCTTAAGGGGGGATGTTAGGATATTTCGACACATAGGAAATAGGCTCCTTTGTGTCACCTTTGTAAATTGTTCAATCCTATCCCAAGTTTTTCTTAAGCGGGGATGTTAGGATATTCTGACACATAGGAAATAGTGAAGAATAACTTAGTATAGTGTAGATTTAGGTAAAGTGTGTTTCTTTACTAGTACATTTGTAACTTATAATCCGACGGTCATGATTTGTATTGATCCAACCGTTCTCTCTCTCCTTGTTATTAACGAAACTTGATCTATGGCTTAACACCCAATGGTCCATGATCTCTATTTAAAGAGAATGGAGGGTCATTTGTCCGGTAACCATTTGTGAGAGAAACATATGTAACTTCTCTTTTTATATTAATAAATTGCTTGAAGTGGCCGCGTTGGCTTAGGCCATGGATTGTTTCCCTCTTCGAGTGTTTTAACCACGTGATAATACTAGTGTATTGATTTGTGATCTGTTTGTGAGTGGTGACCTTTGGTTTTTGATATAAGGAACTTACCCTGTAGATTCCTACAATTCTGAATCCCTCTGCAGCAACCAATAATATTTCTTCTATTTGTTAAATTACTAAAACAAATTATTTGTAGTTATCTATGACAAATATTGAAATACATACACTGCAGTCTTCACAAATCAATTACTACGGACAATGACACAATTATTTTTGGACAATTGTCACCGGAAACACCCAATGCGTGAAAATTGGTGCAACAAATGAGGTTTTATTTTATTAATCTTCAGAAAAAATCTCATGTACAATATATGGATAGTAGAATAGAAGAATAATCGCTGAGAGAAATTTACAAATAATTTTTTCACTCTCCACAGTGAATTTCTGACCCCTAAGAGGCTATGCTGCCCTCACGCTAGCCCCACTATGTCACCCTATGAGCAATGCATGTGCCATTTCCTCTGCGTTGGTGATCTGCATCCCTCTTCTGCACCGCCTCTTCCTGTTTTTTCTTGCACTCTTGACTATTGCCAATACCTTCTCTCTCTCACCTGCAACTCACCCTATGATCCAATTTTCTCTTGCCAAACTTCAACCAGTGAGAAAATTGATCTGCTTGGGCAACTGAGTATCTACCTAGTTTGTTCTCCAAGTGCCCATCGAGCTCCTTTTTATAATATTCTCGTTGATATTTCAACGACCCAAATTATATCCTAATCAATGGCTTAGATCATCTTAACTCGATTTCTGTCTTTTTCTAGAAGATTCAAACCCATCTTAATTAATACCCTTTAATTATTTTAATTTACTAAGTTTAGAATTAGGCATCCATTAAAAATAATTAATTATTTTAATTAAACTGTCTCTGGGTGGAATTTTCCAACATGATTCCTGGGTTTTGGAGATTGCATATTCCTAGCCTCCTTGCAAATTCTTGAGGCTAGATCACATCTGATGCTACCAGAAATCGACACTCCCTCTTAGCGAGGAATGTGCTCTAGTAATGCAACTTGCTGAAGCATCACCCTCACTCTGTATCATCTCCCTCTGCGTTGTTTATGTCTGACATCACTTCCCACCAACTACTGCGCAACTCTTGCATCTGTGTTGATGCTGACCTTGCATATTGTTGCCAAATACTGCATCTACACTACAACTCCCTCTCATCTATTTCTTCTACACTTGAGAATCCAGTTGTTTCTACTACTGAAATGGGTTCTCTACCATACCCATTTTCTCCCTGAACTAGATGAACTTAGCTCTACCAAGAGCCTTCGTGAGTACGTCTGCTACATGATCTCCTATGGGGGCATATTGGAGTTGTACAACCCCACGTTGAACACAGTCTCTGATAAAGTGACATCTGATATCAATGTGTTTCAACCTATCATGAAATAATGGATTATCAGAGAGATTGATACAAATATGATTATCGCAGTAAACATTGGTCGCTTCCATCCTCTTCCTGATCAAACTCACAAGCAGCTTTCTAAGCCATATAGTTGTGCATGTTGATGTGTTGGTTGCCATATATTTTTCTTCCTCTGAGCTCAAAGCTACAAACTTCTGATTCCTGTTGCACCAAGAGATCATTCCTGATCCAACTTTGAAGCAGTACCCAGACGTACTTTTCCAGTCTACCGAACTACCTGCCCAATCTACATTTGTGAATCCGCTCAATCTGATATCATCTCCTCGAGTGTATTTTAACCCATATCTGACTATCCCACACCCATATCTAAGAATGTTCCTTGCTACTTCCCAATGTACCCTTTTTGGTTCCACCATGAACTGACTAAGGGTGTTGACAACGAAACAAATGTCTGGCCTAGTGTTGACCAGATACATGAGTGACCCAATGAGCTGTTTGTACAAGGTGGGGTCCAATTCCTTGTCTCTTGATGCATCTATTTTCTTCCATTTGGAGATCATAGGCATTGCCATGGATCAGCAAGCTTGAATTCTGAATCTCTTCAAAATCTATGTAGCATATCTTCCTTGCCCAATGAATATATCCTCATTCTTCTGCCAAACTTCCAAACCTAGAAAATAATGCATCAACCCCAAATCCTTCATGTTGAATTTTGCTTCAAGGTTCTTCTTCCAATCCTTTATGAGCCCTGATGACCATGTTAAAAACAAGTCATATACATATAATACTATAATAAGTGGCTCATTCTCCACCTTCAAATTGTAGAGATTGGGATCAACATCACTCTTGATGAATCCCATCTACTACAAGTAACTATTAATCCAACCATACCACGCTCTGTGTGCCTCCTTGAGCCCATACAGGGCTTTATTTAACCTTCATACATGAGTTCTCTTCTCATGAGTCTCAAAGCCTTTATATATACCTCTTCCTCTGTCACCCCATTCAAGAATGTTGTATTGGCATCCATTTGGTGAATCTCCCATCCCATCTGAGCTGCTAGGGATATAACAGATATGATAGAGGTACATCTAGTTATTGGGGCGAAGGTCTCCTCATAGTCTATCCCATCCTTGTGTGCTCACCCCTTCGCCACAAACCTAGCCTTATACTTCTCTACACTGCCATCTGCAGCGTACTTGATATTGTAGATCCATATTGATCCTAAAAATGATATATCCTATAGTCTAGGTACCACTTCCCAAACATCATTAGTCATGATAGAACTGTATTCTTATACCATGGCATCCACCCACATTTGGTGTTGTACGAATTCCTGAAAACTGGAGGGTTCTTGGAAACATGTGCTACGAAGGTTTGCTATCTATAAGGTTGTCTATGCCGCCTCTTGTCGATTATAGGAGCTCTGAAAAACATATTTGTGTCCCTCAACATCTGGCTTACTTCCCTACTGGTTTTATCACTGGTGGTGGGAGGCTCAATAAATCCTCCTCCAGTTCTTATTGTTCCATCTACTGAGAACTACCTGGATCTCCTACTTTTGAGGAGATTCTGGTGTTGGTTACTATACTTGATCCTGGTGTCTTTCCTCCTACTTGTCCTCCTTTTTGCCCCTGTTGATGTTTGAATAATGGAACATCCGATGATTGATATCCTGTCGGCATCTCTTGAGATTTCCTAAAAGATTTATCTTCCATGAAATTTACATCTTGCCTTGCTACAATTTTCCTACTGCTAGGAATGTATATCATGTATGCTTTTGAGGTCTAGATATACCCTACGAGGTACCTATTTTCTGCAGTATGATCCAGCTTGCTATGCTTCTCGTCTGGAATGTGACAATATGCCACACTCACGAATATCCTAAGATGACTTACCTCCTGTTTTTTTCTTGTGAAGACCCCTTTAAGCTTTTTCTTCCCCAATGCTCTGTGAGGAGTTTTGTTATGAATATACATTGTTGTGTTGCATGCCTCTGGCCATTAGAATCTAGGCAGGTCCTGGTCATATAACATAACCTTTGTTACCCTGACAAGTGTTCTATTCTTCCGCTCCACTACTTCATTATTCTATGGATTATATGGAGTTGTCCACTCTCTTTTGATGGCCTCCTTTGCGCAAAAATATGTGAAGCATTTATCCGTATATTCACCACCATTATCTGAACACAATACCTTTATCTTTTTCCCTATCATGTTTTCTACGAGACCCTTGAACCCTCTGAATCGATAAAATACCTCATCCTTCGTCTTTAAGAAATAGATCCATGTTTTTCTAGAGTGACCATCAATAAAGGTGACAAAGTACTCGCCACCGCTAAGAGCTCTGGTGGACATTGGGCCATAAATATTTGAGTGTATTAATCCCAACACGCCTCTTGCTTTGTTGTCACTGATGGGAAAAGCTTCCTTAGTGTACTTCCCTAGTACGCATCCTCTACAAACATCATCATTCTTGATATTGAGGACTGTAACTCATGTCACAGTCTCTCTGAGCATCCTAAGTGCTCCATGGTGTAAGTGTCCCATTCTCCTATGCCATAGTTCGTTCAGTTCCTTTTCACTATTATGATTACTGATTATTAGTTCCACTAGAGACTCGAGCTGCAATCTATACAATTTGTTACTTCGGGCTCCAATTTGTCTCATCTTCTTCCAGCTGGGATGTTTGACATATACCTTCCTTCTGATGAAGTATACATCGTACCCCTTGTCCTGTAACTGGGACACCGACATCAGATTCATTGCTAAGCCTGGCACATGCAACGCATTAGTGGCTATGATATTGGTTCCTGCTTCTGTTTGAAACACTATGGTGCCTCTCCCTACTGGAGTACACTTAGTTTTGTTTCCCCTAGTGATCTAGAAGTCCATGTGCTCTTCTTGATAGCTCGAGAAGTATTCTTGTACTCTAGTCATGTGAGCTGAAGCCCCTCTATCAATATACCAAACACCCGTTGATGTCGAACTTGACAAACATGTGAATTATTCTTCCAAACTGGAAGATAATTCGGAGACATCTTGACTATCCATGTTGTTTTGTGTTATCCTCCTTCCCAACGTTGATCTTGCAACTGCAAAATACTGCGTTTTATCTTGAGATACGCTCTACAAAAGAAACACAGCTGCTCCCTCTGCCTCTGATAGCCCTTCTATCTTGAGATTGATTCTCTACTGACTCACTCAGAGAATTAACTCTTCCTCTAAATCTTGTCTGCCTGGCCCAAAGGACTGCGTAGCCTTCTAGTGACTTTGAGTAGTTGCTCATGCAGTGGTGCTCCCTTTTATGTTTGCATTAGATCTATCCTGCCTCTTGTATGTGCTTTGATACCATGTGAAAATTCAAAAATTTTGAATCCTTCTACAACAACTAATAATATTTCTTCTATTTGTTAAATTACTGAAACAAATTATTTGCAGTTATCTATGGAAAATATCGAAATATAGACACTGTGGTCTTCACAAATCAATTGTTGCAGAAAATAAATTAAGAACAATACTAGCACAACAATAAACATGACGACACAGTTATTTTTGGACAATTGTTCTCAGAAAAAACCCAATGCGGGAAAACTGGTGCAACAGATGAGGGTTTCTTTTATTAATCTTCAGCAAAGATCTCATATACAATATACAGATAGAAAAATAGAATAAGAATCACGGAGACAAATTTACAAACAAATTTCTCACTCTCCATAGTGGATTAGTGACCCCTGAGAGGACTTGTTGCCCTCACGCTATCCCCACTGTGTCACCCTCTGTGCAGTTCTTGCATCACTGCCTCTGTGCTGGTGATCCACGTCCCTCTTTTGCACTGCCTCTTCTTGGTGTTTATTTCACTCTTGACTATTATTGATACCCTCTCTCTCTCACCTACAACTCAACCTCTGATTCAATTTTCTCTTGTCTAACTTCAGCCATTGAGAAAATTGATTTGATTGGGCAACTGAGTATTTTCTTGGTGTGTTCTCCAAGTGCCCATCGAGCTCCTTCTTATAATCTTCTCGTTGATCTTTCAATGACCCAGATTAGATCCTAATCAATGGCTTAGATCATCTTGAATCATATTTGTCTTTTTCTATAAGATTCACACCCAGTTTAATTATTACCCTTTAATTATTTTAATTTCCTAAGTTTGGACTTAGGCATCCATTAAAAATAATTAATTATTTTAATTAAACTGTCTCTGCGAGGAATTTCCAAAAATGATTCTTGGGTTTTGGATAATGCATATGTCCTAGCCTCCTTACAAATTCTTGAGGCTAGAGCACATTTGATGCTACCAAAAATAAACACAACCAAATCTCCACATTATACCCCATACATTCCACTAGAGATTTTTAATGAGTTATTTTCTAATCATTCATCATTCCTCGCCAAATGTATGAGGCCAATGACAATGATCTGGCCCCACCTTTGATCGAAACCTCCGGGGTTAAATTTTTTAGATATTTTTCCCTAATGATATCCTTTCAGGTGCTTGATCCAACCAAAGCCCTCCACAATCTTTTAACCACTAATCCTTAGCCAAATATTTCAATATCCAACATGCCACAAACTTAGGAATAAAAACTATATCCCAAGTTGTGAAATACATAAAAATTTTATATTAGAAATTCATGATTGTATATGAGAAAGAGGTGAATAATTTTCATTTTGATCAAAGAAGAGGTTGTTATAGAGTGGAGTAGAAAATTCACAGAATGTTTGTCTCTATTTTTTATGCATATGGATTCCTTTAATGATTCTTATCTTCCACCACCCCTTATTTTTTTTTGTAAATATTATGAATTTTGAGCCATTAATATGAGAATCAAATTACTTGCACAAGATTTATGGGATATTGTAGGGAATGGGTTTGAAGAACTCCCAAGTGAAGTAGCCTATGAGGCCATGACACAAGATAAAAAGGATAAATTTATAGTTAACAGGAATGATGATGAAGCAATGTTATTCCTTGTTAAAAAATGTATGAATATAGCATTATTCCCAAGATTACATCAACAACTAGGGCCAAAGAAGCTTAGGTTAATACTGTAGAGATGACATATAGTGAAAAGGGGAGCAACATTGATCAACATCGAGTTGATCCATAGAGCATTGTAATTGTTAATGAAGTGTCCATTGTAACAAGAGAAGTAGAATATTTTGATATTGTAGAAGTAATATGAGACATTGTGGAAGGCTTTGTCAAAATAGAAGAAGATACACAAGACATGGAGAGTACAAGTTTCCTAAACACTACCGAAAAGTTTGAGAAATTATATATATATAAAAAAAATCTATACAGGATGCAAAGTATCAATATGATGTAGAAAGTAAATTCCACTGGAAAATACACATGCAGATGATGAAATTGAAATTTTCTTTGAGCAACAATAATAGTTGAGAAGAACCTGGTAGTGAAAGTTGAATTATTTTTTCTTGAAGAGTGGCTTACAAAGCCATGTTAAACCCACATTCACATAATGGACAGAAGATAAGATAAGCATGGATGCAATATTATTCTCAATGATACATATTTATTATACATTGGGGGTGACCATTGGATTCATATTAAAAGTCTCTTGGACTCCCTAAAACTCGTCATCTTCCGCACTAACCCTAGAAGGATTAGGTGTCCAACATTCCCTCCCTTAATCCGAAGGGGTATGTATGAGTCCAAGAAGAGAGCTATAATACAAATGTGCAAAAATATGCATGGCAGCACTAGGCTTAATTATTTCTCGGAAATGTTGAAATAAGGAGGTGGTTTAAGGATGACCACCAACACTGGAAAGCATAGTGAAATTCTCGAAACTCTTCCAAATATTGCAATAAGCTGAGGTCTTCTCCTAGAGGAAGTGCTCCTAATGTTTTGAAGAGGGAGATCTTTAACCTGGAAAAGGGAGGTTTGCAACCTACGATGGTTTAAGGATGACCACCAACTCTGGAATTCTTGATACATTTCTTGGAACTCCTCGCATAGAGGAAGTGTCTCCAATTCTTTGAAGAGGGAGAAGCTCAACCTCGCATATATGGTTTAAGGTTGACCACCAACCAAAGACATGCTCATGGGAATCTGTGTCTCTGGCTACAACTCAGAATCTGGAATGGTAGGTTGTGGATCAGGCTCACTTGATGTGGCTTTGAAGCTTGTAGATGACCATCATTTGCCCCCTTGTCAGATACAAGGTGAGACGATGACGAAAACTCAATTGCAATACTGTTCAATACTCTATAAAAAGTTATGACATCTGAAACATCTTTTTGGTTGTTGATGCCCATTGCCAAGAAGCGATCCATCCAAGATGAATCTATGTTTTTGAAGGAGGCTTGTTTCTATAGCATTTGTGTGAAGAATGAGTGGTTTTATGACATTTCTCATATGGATGAAGATCAAAACAATGATCTTTCATATGGCCGACTCGATCATAGTGTTGGAATTTCACAATCTGTTGTGAAAGAGGCGTAGAATCTAGAATAGCTGACGATGAACTGTCATAAAGAATCCCGCACTTTGAAATTTGATGAGCTTGGAATATTCTGGAATATGAAAGGATACATCCTTGTCATATCCAAGACCAGTTATGTGCTTTTTATGGACCAACTCTTCCCAAGTTTTGATGATTGGCTTGAGAAGTGCAGGCTGGATTTTTGCCTCTGCATTCAAATTTATTCTTGTACTGGGCTCAGTAATCTGAAAAAATTCTTGTTGCTGATGGGAGTTTGTCTCAATGTTCTGAACAAAAACAAGTTCAGAATGACAACTCTTCTGTTGAAGCTCAAATTGTTGTAGCTCTGACTCAAGCTGCAAAAATTAAATCTTGTTGAGTGCATTTTGTAGGCATAATTTAATGTCGAAAAGAGTGTCTTTACTAACATTTATTATCTCATCTACAGTAGAATGTATTAGAGTATGTAACACGTCTAATATATTATCAAGTTTGGCCATTTTGTGAGCAAAAATAAAGACTTAACAATCTAGCAAGACTTGATAAATCCCAGTTTATTGAATTTTTCTCGCAAAGAAAAATTCGATATAGTGCACATATAAGTCTCGATTGGAATAATTTCTGGTGTTTTACAAGACAAACATTCAAACTCTGTTGTTTTTCTCAAGGCATACATAAATGGTTTAATAAAAGAATTAAATAATTCTCAAAGCGCACTACAATGAAATTTATAGAGACTGATAATATGCACAAACTTATATTACTACTTCAAGCCTTACAAGCATCTCGCATGTGTGCCTATTGAATAATGCTTCAGATGTACTAGTGCGCTTAGCTTTAAGCCATACAAATCCAGAAATCTATGAGTAGATTCTCTTCTCCAAAGCTAATCTTGGGAACAACAATAAATGTTGGGACATGTGGGAAGGCCATCAAGGACCTTTAGTAATCCTTGAATGACTGTAAAGAGATGAGAAGACACACCTCCAATCACCCATAATTTCTCATTCCTCCGCCATTCATCAATTCCAACCCCACTCCATCACATTTCTAGTATGCGTAAAAATAATGAAATGAACCATAAACTTGCAAGAGTAAGAATAGTGAATTTCCCAGTAAGAAGACATATTGCCGGTAATGTACAATATGAAAGCAGAGGAATAGAAGTGATAGGATAAACGGTGGTGTATGCCAGGAGGGAGGCGATGCCGACACACTATTTCCGCGCAGGTGGGAGCAGCTACGGAAGGGAGGAGAAGTGGTGGAGTGTCAGCGGTGGTGGCGCAGTTGGTTAGCGTGTAGGGAGGACGATGTGGATATGCTAAGTGGAGGCTGAGAAGCAGCATGTTACAGGTGGTGTGAGGGACCCGTGGAGTGGGAAACGTATTGCAGCAGAAGAGCGTTGTGTAGGAGTCAGTGGATTACATAAGAGTGTATCAATAGGGAGCGATATGGTGGAGATCGACGAAGGGAGTATCCCGCAATGGTGGAGCAACCTGGAGTATTCCGCAATGTAGGGTCGAGGTCGAGGGAGTTAGATCGAGTTAGAACTATGGGCGCATGTAGAGAGAGGCCTGAGGGGACTACGATGTGGGAGGAGACAGAGCATCGTTTGTGTGGGAGGAGCTAAGTATGACGTAAAGTTGCGCGAAGAGGGCATATGTATGACTGTCTGTCGAGAGGTCCGGTGAGGCTGAGAGTGTCGGAGGAGGCAGCGAATATGTATGAGAGCCGCTGCGTATATGGAGGAGTCAGAAGTTGTTGTAAGGGCTGGTAAGGTAGAGTCTCTGGAATATTCACCACAAATCTTTGGTCACAGACCATCAAAGATGAATTACCTCCATAAGTGGGAGACCCGTCCACATTAATGGCATTATATGTCAAAACCATCTTCTCACAATACTGCTCTTGCCCTTCGCTACAGGAATCGCATTGGTGGTAGCTCCAAACCATGCAACGGGCCCCCACGCGATCTCCAACATTGAAATTCTCCACTTCTAACCCCACTTCAATTACATGCCCTACAATTTCATGCCCTAGAACAATTGGGTATATAGAATTTTTCCATTTGTTTCAAATTTGGTGTAAATCATAGTGCAAATATGCAGTCGCATGAGAGTGGTGTTGCAAAGGAACGTGTATGTGCCTTAATTTTTGAGTTAATAGGTATATTTGCGGTGTTGTGGCTCATTTTCATTTACTTTTGAAATATTTTTCAATACACCAAAAAATCATATATGTTAGAAAATGTAAAAATTTGTATGTCGAAGAGGAATTTTGATTTACATGTTGGTGTACTAACATTATGTGCGGAGATGTGAAGGTGGGTCGAGTCGGGCCAATTGATGCATTCAGAACATTGCATACAGGTCAGGGTTGAGTCTGGCTTATTCGCAAGCTTAGGAGGGACTAGAGCTACAGAATACCGAATAAGCTCAGGAAGGTTACACCGTGAAGAAAAAAAAAATAGTAATTAAGATAATTTATTCGTTAAAGGAGCGTATGTGAGCCTATTCAATGAAATAGTGTTCATTATTGAAGAAAGTGTATATATTTCCCAAAGGCAGAGAACTGGCATATTTTCCTTAAAAACTTAGGAGTTTTGGAGGAAGTGTAAAGGGAAAAATAGACGATCAGGATCAAAGTGTAGAAATGAAGCAGAGAGATGGACAACAGAGATCATAGCACATAAATGCAAGTCATATGGACAGACATAATTAGATCACGAGATATAAGTTAAAGATAAGTGGTCGAGAATGGATATCGCACATAAAGATGCAAGGGAGTTAATGAATTAGAGGTTGTGAAGAGAAGCCACGCGTTGGCCATAGGTTCCATTGCATATCACACTTCGCAAGTTTTAACACTTACCTCACATTTTTCATATCAAAACTCTCGATTTACGATTTTTGGGCGGCCCCACTTCTGTCATGCCACATCACCCTCCGCTCATCACACTTCACACATCGCAAGCTCAGGAGGAATAGCACTAAGGAGTATGTTATAAACGCCAAAGGCCGAAATGCGATGGAAAGGCGGACGCGATACCATTCAAAGGTTAATTTGAATTTATTGAAAGTCCAAGATTATGTGCAGATGCGTTGGTTTTATGAAGAAACGTGGACGCGGGTAGTGTACTCGAGTAAGTGACCCGATGCAAAGCAAAGGAAAAGAGAAGATAGAACACAACAACCACGAGTAGAAGAGGCAGAGTCAGGTAGAAGGGTACATGATAACCTTGGTTGAAATGTAACAGAACTATTCGAATACCACACCAGAAGCAGAAAAGACATGACAGCAAGCAGAAAAGACAAATATTTAACTCTAGGATAACTACAGGGCAAGGATGTCTGATCTGTCAGGGAGACACATCAGCAATTCAGGGAGACGCACTAGCAACAAGTCAGATTCAGCAAATAGAATAATATTCCAAGTTTTAATTTGTTTTCTTTGTCTATTAAGATCGAAGCCTAGAGTGATGTCCTTAATTACAATATAATAAGTAGTTTTAACAGTTTAGGTAGTCGAAGTATTTTCAAGAAGTTTTAGCAGTTACGAACCATTTTTGATGTATTTAAGCAAGATAGATAGAAAGAAGAAAGGTTCTGAGTTTTGGACCTCTAGAAGGCTAAAGCTTTGGTATTTACTTTTCTGAGGAATTATTGAAAGAAGCATCAAGTTTCCTGCAACTTTTGATGGTGATTTGTTTTTCCTTTCATTTTGTGTTCTTTCTTCCTGGAATGAAGTGAAGTAAAGTAGCTGTCAATCTCTTAATTACATCTGTGAGTAAGAGTTAAATAACCTTAATTTGCGCTTCTCCACTCCAACTACTCTCCCTTCAGACATTCTCTCTGGAACTTAAAAGTAATAGATTATGTGTTTACATAATATTATTTTGAGTTTCCTCTCTCTCCATAAATTCATTCTGAAATTTAAAGTGATAGATTATGTGTTACAACATATCATTTTGAGTTTCTTCTACAATTCTTCTTTTAGATTCAGATATCAACAGTTAATGGCATTGTAGAGTCTTTCATTATACCAGATTGTTAAGAGTTTTAAAGAATTAGTTTCCAAAGGGATTGAACGAAGACCACTTGATATAATTACTTTTGTGACACATTTTTAAAAATGTCTTAAGCACTGATTCCTTTCCACAACCAAGGAATTGTCTCTTAAGAAACAACATTTTCTGGCGCTGTTGACGGGGACAAAGAGACGAAGTTTATTTTCCTCGGGTTTTTCACATTATTTCCTCTGGTTGTTCAGTGAGGAGGAAATATTTGGTTGTATTTGTTATTCTCAGAATTCTGGATCACAAAAGGCCTCACACGAGGTCGGATACCTCACAACAGAAGGTCCCTACTTTTTTAGACCCTGAAATATTGGTTTCTAAAAGGTTTCAGAAACCCAAGACCCTCTCAACACCTAGTTATACACTGTCCTCTCCTGACTGTAGTTCTAGTAATCCTTTTTTTGAAGATATCTCTAAATTAATTCCTTTCTTGGATGAAGATTCACCCTTCAAACCAATTTATTTTCAAGAACCTAAGTTGGAAGAACACTCCTTTGAGCTTGTTTCTTTTATTTTTACTCAAGCTCAATAAACTCCAGTTGCTGGTCCCTCTTCCATTGTCCATCAACCCACTACCATATCAATTTTACCTCCACCTCTGTTCATTTTCAAAGTAGGTTCATTGACTGCATCTAACCAAAGAAAAATCAATCAAGGTGCAAACATGGAATCACCAGCCTTTTTTGTTGAACATATATGCTCCACTTAACCTTCCACAAATAATGAATGCAATTTCTCAAGAGTATCTTAAATTAATCCCACGTTTTACTGGAGAAGATGAAATAAATACATAAAAACACTTGCTTGTGTTTTGTAATTTTGCTGAAAATCTGAATGTAGAACATCTTGATATTGTAATGAGGCTTTTTGTTCAATCTCTATATGGAGAGGCTAGAAAGTGGTTTAAGGGATTGCCAAATGATTCTATTAATACATGGGAAGAACTTGAAAATCAATTCACTCAGAGATGGGGTGAAAAAAGGGATCATGGATATTCACTAACATAATTCAATGCGATCAGAAGAAACCCAGATGTGAATACATCATATTTTATCAAAAGGTTCAATAAATTGTATAACAATTTTCCTATAGAAATGAAGCCCTCTGCTGTTCGAGCAAAGGTAATTTTTTCTAGGGCTTTTGAAGCCAATTTTAGTTTCACACTTAGCGAAAGGAGATCCCCTACTCTGGAGCAGATACAGGCAGATGCTTTAGAAAATGAAGCTAATATGACTGTAGCAAAGAAGGCGAAAGGGAAACAACCAGTCCAAGAGAAGGGGAAAGCAAAAGAAGAATCGTCACAAGATCAAAAAATTGAAGATATGACAAGGGTGATAAAAAATTTGCCAAATAAGCTAGTTAATATGGAATTGGAAAACAAAAACTCCCAAAAACAAGTACAACAAAACCGAGGAGGATTTAATCCTCAATTCAAAAGACAACCCTTGCAAATTTTGCAAATGGGAAGAAAAGATCAAGACCATGTTCAAGCACCATTGTATATTAAAGCATCACCCGGAGAGTCAGCAGAAGATGATTAAAAGGAAGTTGAAGATCAAATATCCGCTATGTACACAATAGAAGAGGATGAAGAGGAATATTTTGAGGGACAATATATTGAAGTTGATGTATCTTTTGATCAAGATGAAATGGATGAATACT
Source organism: Pinus albicaulis (assembly GCA_034641835.2). Taxonomy (NCBI): domain Eukaryota; kingdom Viridiplantae; phylum Streptophyta; class Pinopsida; order Pinales; family Pinaceae; genus Pinus; species Pinus albicaulis. The sequence goes on along the minus strand of CM076569.1, from coordinate 166,118,326 downwards.
GTAGGAAATTCACAGATTTCATGCAAGCTGAGTTACATAAAAGTATGATTTAAGGTCTAGAAAGAGATCTAGAGTGTAGGATAATAAATGTGAACAACAAGATTCTATTCCTCCTCCAATAGCGACTCCACAACAAAAAGACCCTATAAAACAAGTCAATAATGGAAAGAAACCTATAAATTCAATTGATAGAACAGACGTGCAACAGGGTGAACCTTCCCAGAGCAAATCAGTGGATACTAATATTTTGGAGAGAGTTGTTCCTGTACCCGAACAAGCGGAAAATTTTAGAAAGAGTGAAGAAGAACATGAAAAGAATGTTAAAAAAACTCATGCTTTCAGTTTGACAAAAGAGTTGGAGAAGGTAAAAATTCAGGTACCTCTTCTAGAATTAGCTAAAATAACAGTCTACAAGAAAGAGATTTCAGAATTTATTAATCTCACACAGATTGAAGATATAAGTGACATTGTGAACCTACAAGAAGAAAAGCCAGTGGTCACCTTTGGTCCTCATGTAGAAGAAGTATACCCTTTTGTTCCACCATTCTATATTTATCTGTTGCTTCATGATTTTAATCTCCATGATTATATGTTGGACTTGGGTGCATCCCACGATCTCATGCCATTGTTTGTTATGAAGTAACTAAACTTGTAGAGTACCAAACCTTACAGGGATATGTATTCATTTGATTCCAAAAGGGTCAAATGTGTTGGGTTAATTAAAGATGTAGTAGTTCCTTTGGCACAAATTCCAGCAAAGAGTATAGTCATGGATATAGTTGTTGCTAACATTCCAGCCAGGTTTGGAATGCACCTATCAAGATCTTGGGGAGAAAAGTTGGGAGGTGTTCTACAATTGGATTTCACTTATGCTATAATTCCTGTTTTCAATGGGGAAGAAAGGAGATTGTACAGGGAAACAAGGTTCATGAAGACAACTACCAAGAAATATGCAGGAAATTTCCCTATTTATATTCAAGACACATACGATCTTTCATGTTTTATGTTGTATGAAGATGCATAATTTGCTGAAGACACTGCGAAACAACTCTCTTCAGCAGTTATGAATAATGAGCTGCACTCAAAAAGGATTTGGAAATGATACTTTGATGGTGCCTACTCCAAGGAAGGTGCATGAGTTGGATTCTTGTTGATATATCCAGAAGGTAACCTCATGCCTTTTTATTTCAAGTTAGAGTTTGATTCAACAAAAAATGTAGCTGAGTATGAGGCCTTGATCATTAGCCTTCAAGTTGCTAAACAGATGGGAGTTCAATTTATTTCAATTTTTGGTGACTTTGAATTGATAATAAGACAGATTAAAAATCATTGTCAAACCAAGCATCCGAGATTAAGATCATATAGGAATGAAGTTTGGGATCTGATAGAGAACTATTTTTAAGCCTTCAATCTTTAGTTTATTCTGAGGGAGGAGAATAGATTGGCAGATTCTTTAGTAGTTGCAGCTAGCACGTTCAAGCCACCTATGAATCCAAGGTTAAGGTATGAGATTGAAATTAGACATAGAACCTCTATTACTGATAATGTGAAACATTGGCAGGTGTTTGAAGACGATGAGCAGATAAATCATTTCTTGACAATGATTGGAAAATTTGAAGATGTTGAGGTAGATCAAGAAGAAGAACAAATAGAGGTAGGACATTTCAAAGATTCAATAGGTGATCAAAAGATTATTTAGTTAAAAGATAATGTACTCCCTAAAGGTTTGGTTCCTCTCGAGAGACAGTTTGATTCAAATGATGTTGATGTTAATTCGAAGAAAATACATCAAGAGGAAGAGATAGAAGATTGTAATTTGGGAACTCAGCAGGATCTAAAAATGGTGAAATTATTCAAAGGTGTTCCCAAAAATTATAAAGAAAGATATATTGATCTCTTTAAAAAGTATATGGATGTGTTTGCTTAGTCATATGAAGACTGGAAAACGTATGATAAAAAAATAATACAACATAAGATCCCATTGAAAGAAGGAATCAAACCACACGGACAAAAGCTCAGACATATTAATCCATTACTGTTAGCTCCAATTGAAAAGGAAGTGAAGAAATTTCTGCAATAAAAAATCATAGTCTCTCTCAGATATTCGGGTTGGGCTTCTAATATGGTTCTTGTGAGGAAGAAAAATGGAGAGATAAGATTGTGTGTGGACTTCATGAATTTGAACAGAGCATCTCTAAAAGATAATTATCCTTTACCTAAAATGGATTATGTCTTACAGAAGGTGACAGGAGCTTAGATGATTTCTATGGTTGATGGATTCTCTGGATATAATCAAGTGGCAGTGGATCAAGACGATCAGAAAAAGATAGCTTTCATAACCCCCTAAGGAACCTTCATGTATGCAAGGATGTCATTTGGTCTTATGAATGCAGGCGCAAATTTTCAAAGGGCCATGAACATAGAGTTTGTTGGGGACAAGTATGTGGTTATATATTTGGATGATGTAACTATTTTTTCAGGATTAGATGATGAACACCTGGATCATCTACAAAGAACTTTTGAAAAGTGCAGGAAGTATGGTCTGTCACTAAATCCCAAAAAATCTTTGTTTGCATTGGAGGAAGGTAAATTATTGGGTCACATAGTTTCAAAACAAGGGGTAAAGATTGATCCAGCAAGGGTGTAGGCAATTCAGACCATTCCTTTACCCAGAAGCAAGAAAGATATTCAGAGTTTCCTGGGGAAAATAAAATTTCTGAGAAGATTTGTACCAAATTATGCTGAGATTGTGAGAAATATAACTGACATGTTGAACAAAAATGCAGAAGTGAGGCGAGATAAAGAAATAAGAGAAGAATTTTCCAGAATAAAAGAAGCACTCCAGGAAGTTATTGTTTTAATAAGTCTTGATTATCAAAAGGTATTTCAAATATTTTCATTTTCTTCCCCCACTACTATTGTTGCTATGTTATTGTAGAAAAATGAGGATAGTAAGGAACAACCAGTGGCATTTTTCAGCAAAGTTCTTAGAGATGTTGATCTCAAATATAAAATTTTGAAGAAACAAGTGTATGCATTGGTTAAAGCACTCAAAGCCTTCAGGACTTATGTGTTACAATCCCAAATAACCACTTATTTACCTAATTCTGCCTCAAGGACGTGTTGGTTCAATGTGACGTTGAAGGAAAAAGAGGAAAATGGATAGTTAAAATCCAGGAGTATGATTTGGACATTAAACCCACCAAGTTAATCAAAGGACAGGGTTTAGCAAAGTTTCTAACATAAACAAATTTTCAAGCATTTGGAATTAACCTCTTGGCACCAATGGATGGAGTTGATAACGAAGAAGGTCAGAATAAGCCCAAAACAGGGATTCAATACAAATTTTTGTGTTCAAATTGGTATAAAGATGTTGTTCATTACCTGCGTTTCTTTTCTTTTCCATCTTCACTAAATAGAACCAAATACAAAGCTATCAAGCTTAAATCTCAGCCATATGTCATAGTGGAAGCAAAGTTGTACTAGAAAGATCCTGCTAGTATTTTGTTGTTGTGTTTGACTGAAGGTGAATCCATTGAGGTTATCAAGGAATATCCTGAAATTTTATGTGGAGGACATTATAGTTGGAAGGTCACAGCCCATAAAATCCTCAAGTCGAGTTTCTATTGGCCCACCTTGTTTGCCGATGTATACAGATAGGTCAGAAGTTGTCAGAAGTGTCAATTGTTTGTAGAAAAGAAAAGACTCACCTCGTTACCTCTCATTCCAATATTCATAGAAGATCCTTTCAGGCAGTGGGGATTGGACTTTATTGTAGATATCAATCCACCATCAAGTTGGCAGTTCAAATGGATTCTAACTGCTACTGATTATTGCACAAAGTGGGAAAGAAAATGACCAAGTGGTGATGAAGTTTCTGGAGGAGAACATTTTCAGTAGGTTTGGTTGTCCAGTCAAAATTGTAATTGATAATGCTCAGGATTTAATTATGCTCAATTCATTAATTTTTGTCAAACATATAATGTAATTTTATCACATTCTACAACCTACCATCCACAAGGGAATGGATTAGCAGAGTTTTCAAACAAGACATTGTTCAGGATTCTGAAGAAGACAATCACTGAAAATTAGAAAGACTAGGATTCAAAGTTGAAGTTTTCTCTTTGGGCAGTCCGAGTAACCACCAGGAGGTCTACTGGAAATTCACCTTATGAATTGGTTTATGGAACTCAAGCAATATTTCCTACTCATTTGGCTAGACCACTGATTTCTTTCCTTCAAGAAGCTCAGGAGGAACCTAATGCTCTAGTGAAAATATTGAACTAAGTGATTGAATCAACACTACTAGGAAAAGACCCACTAGCGGATGTTTTTGAGGAACCCCTTATAAAAATACCCCAAACATCTATTTCTAGCGGAGGTTACTAGAGGAGGTTTGAGGGCAGAGGTTTTTGCGGATGTTTATCATCTGGTGCGCTTATCATCGTAAGTCGCACCAGTGCGCACAAAAAATTGGTAGACCGAACACCATGCACTCTGTACACACCTGCCTGTTGCGTCGTATTAATGTAGTGCACCAGTTCTTTACAACTCTTCTGCACCGGTGTCTCATAAAAAATTGCGCCAAATCAAAAACCACCCGGTGTGGTATTAAGCAATCGCACCGGTGCACCCATAAAACCCCGCGCACTGGAACAGGGTTAAATAAAAAAAAATTACGGCCAAAAAACCACATTTTTCACTTTTCTCAGTGCTCCAGAGCTCTCAAGAACCGGTGCTATTTTTCCTTGTCTGAGCCGCCCTGACATCGGTGCTCCCATTACACCCATTGCACGCATTGTTGCTGTGCATTGCCCACCAATCTCCAGCTTGAATTTTGAAAAACGGTGGGAAATTTTTCTTTGGAAAATTCTACAACCAATATGCCTCCTCCATGGCCAAATGTACATGTATTTTTCTTGTTTTTCCATAATTAAGCCTTTTAGCAGATTATAATTCAAAATAACCTTAAAATTAACCATTTAAAAGAAAAAGAATGTCGCGCGGTACGCTCAAGCCATTCGGCTCGCACTGGTTCACGGTGCTGCCTGTAAATTTACAAGCTGCACCGTAACCGGTGCTAACAGTATCTGCACCGGTTTCAGGGCGGTACCGATAGGCATACCGTGTTATTTTAATTTTTTTTTTAAAGTGCGGTGCGGTCGTTTACTCGGACGCACCGTTGACCATGTGGAATAGCAGCAACACTGTGCGTTGACTAAAATATACGCCCCGGGGCGGGTAATGTTTTCAACACACCGCATTCTACATTTTGACAGGGTCAACGGTGTGGCCTAGTAAACCGGTGCTAACGGTATCCGCACAGGCTCCGAAGCAGTACCGAAGGTGCACCGTGTTATTTTAAAATTTTTAAAAAAGTGTGGTGCAGTCGATTACCCGAACGCACCGTTGACTAAGTGGAATAGCGGCAACGCGGTGTGTTGGCTAAAATATCTACCTCGGGACAGATATTTTTGTCAGCGCACCGCATTCTGCATTTTGATAGGGTCAAAGGTGCGGCCTGGTAAAATACCGCACCGTTGACTATGTAATGATGTCAGGAGGTCGGTGCGCTGATCAAACTATACGCCTTGGGGCGTAGAGTTTAGTCAGCTCACCACATTCCTGACACCATACATAGTCAACAGTGCGCTGCAAATTTTCAGGAGCACCGCCGCCGATGCGTTGAATATTATTTGGTGCACTGCCGCTGGTGCGATCCATAAAAAGACGCATCGAGATTGGTGCATGACTGTTTTTTTGGCGCACCAACTGTTTTTTTTTTTCCAAAAAAAATTATATATGCATATTTATAAATACATTTCTCGTTTAATAAAAAACTTATTTAATATGTCAATCATTCAGAGACGTGAAAGGAGAGAAGAGCGGAAACAACAGCAACAATAGGCGGACCAGTATAACATGGCAATAACACATTTGCCCCAAATTTCGACAGCCAAAATGTCGCTCTTGCGACACATAGGCTGCCCAAGAGCGACGTTTTTCGGTGCACCAAAATGTGGTTTCTCCTCACGTCGGACTTCCGACACTTTACTTAAATTTCGGTATTGCGATGGTATTTCCGACATTTTTATGGAGTCGTCGCAATTCCAACATTTCAAATTGTCCGTCGCTCTTCCGACCGTTCACTATTCGTCGCAATTTCGACATTTCTAAACATCGCTATTTCGACGCCAATGAACACTATTACCGACGTTTGGAGCGTCGCTCTTCTGACGAATTTATTTATTTATTTTTTAAATAACATCGTAATACCGACGGAAGAAAATGTCGGAATACCGACGAAAGAAATTTTAAAAATAAAAAGGTAAACGTCGTAATACCTGTTATCACTCTAGTAATTCTAAAGTTGTGAGATTTTTAGTTTTTAGTCAAAGAACACTAGAGGTAACCACAAACCTAATTCAAACTCTAGGATATAGCCTTCCTAGGGTTCAGAGAAGGCTCTCTCTTTATAATTTAACTTTGTTTTGATTTGTAAATGTTAGGCTAGTTATGAATGTACAACTTTGGTTTGGTTTTGGTAGATTTGGTGGGAAAAATCACTTTGAAAATATGAATAGTGGGAAATCTATCAGTCCATTGGGCTAAGAAGTCAAAATCAAGAAAACAGAACTGGGATCAAGGTCAAAATGTCAAATATTTTTAGGGCAAGATAACCCATGAAGATCTTGGAAAGTTGTTGTTATGAAGTGGTATGATCGAGATAAAGGGCACTTAAGAATCCTTAGATCCGGAAAAGGGAGTAATAGGAAGAGGTAAAACGAGTGAGGGAGAAATTAAGGGTTCCCTACACTGGAAATCAGAGGAAAATATAGAAATGATAACTAGTTAAAAACAGGGTGCTCTTAACAAATCTTGTAGTAATACTCCTAGTTATTCATTCAGATTTAGAAATAACATAGATGGATGCATGTAACAAAGAAAGAAAACAATGACAAGTAAGGAGATACTTCACTCCAAATAGCTCATCACATGAATCCTGATGTATGATGCCAATTGGTTTGATCCAACCTGCTACTCGAATTTTGACACACAAAAGCTTTCAAAGTCCAAAAAAAATGACTATAACAATCTCCAGCAATTTTATTCCACACAAAATACCTCTAAAGATGAAGTATTTATACATAATTTTTTACAAAATATCCTAGAATAATTCTAGGATTTATCTCAGGGAAACAAAATATATTTACAATAATAATAGTGACAGTTGCTTAACAAATCAGCAACGGTCCTGTTTATTCAAATAAAATAGAAACTTCTTTGAGGATAAAATGCAGCTGGCTGCCTTGGTGTCCTCCATGTTAGATTTATATATTTTGATCTGTTTTGGAATCTAATTTCTGCCTTGTCTGATACTCTTTCTCGGATTCTCTTTATTCACTGATACTCTCTAAACTCTGATACACTTTAACCACTAATCAAAAACTGTTTTACTGGCTGTAAAAAATCTGTTTTAACTGTGAAATAGAAAACAGTTCTTTTTTTTCATCTGTCTGTCTTTTATCCTTCATAACAAATCGGTGAGTAATTGCCAAGCTTCTGGACTTGGAATTTGTACATACTTTAGTCTCCTGAATTTCTCATTAGCCTCTGTATACCTGGCAAAGGTAGGCTTGATTACAAACAAGTGTTTGATTTCATGTTGTAAATAAAATAGATCTTCAAAACACTTGAGTAACACTTTTCCTGTTGGAATACCTTGTCTAACAATTGATTTTTCAACTTGCTCTTTAGCATGTTCTCTGATATTCTTATCATAATCATTCCGAGGTATCAGTTTATCATTAATTACCATGATGTCAGGCAGTCCTTTTTGCCTCAAATTTTTAAACTTAACCATAAATCTGGTTATGGCAGTGTTCATATTCTCACATTTTTCCTCCAGTTGCTTCATTAAATTCTTCTTTGTAGTAACTTTCTTAATTTCTAGGATAGTTTCAATCCTGCCTGTAATTTTGAGCTCTTCTAACTCTTGTCTATTTTTAATGTTGAGGAATGTGATCAACTTTAGAGCTTTCTCTGGTTTCTCAGCCAACTCACTTTGAGTCTTCTGTATTTCTGCTTGGGCTTTGAGTAGTAACTCTCTTTGTTCAAATATCACTTGGATTGAAGGCCACACATGATGGATGGCTACAATGATATTTTTCCAAAAATGTTCTTTGATGTATGATATTTGTTTTTTTAATTTTAATTCCTTCTGTAATTTCTTCAATTCTTCATTAAGTCTGATGGCTTTTTTCTCATGTGTCTTTGCATTTATCTGAGCCAATTTGCTTGAACTTTCAAGATTTTCTACCATTTGTTTTAATCTGCTGATTTTATTTGTTTTGAGAGACATTTCCTCCATGGAATTTACCAATTTGTTGGCTTCATCTGTATGTTGAACTGTTGTTGTAGATGATTCAGTAGCTGAAGTTGTGGAAGAAGTTACTGGCACTGCAGTAGCTAGTGGTTCCTTAGGTGCCAACTGTTCAGCTAAAGTTGAAGGTACTGCTGTAGTAATTATAGGTATTACTGTGGGTGGCTCTGGTATTTTCACTGCTTCATTCTCTTGGACAAGCTTGTCCATCCGAATTTCCATTTCCTTAATTTGAGCTGTTAATTGGAAAATCAAGTTCATCATATCATCTTTTTCTTTTTGCCCTTCTATTATTTCTTTTGTTTGAGGGTGTTCACATTGAGGAAGTTTAATCTGTTTCCTCAAAGCTACTATGTCTTCATTCTTATTTTTCACTAATAACTTTGCTACTTTGATATTTTCAGGGTCATAACCAACCTACAAAACTAATTCTTCTAAGGCTTTTATCCTTAAATCCTTGGCATACAATGATGCTTTGTCTATCTTCATCTGATCCTACATGTTGGAAATGGTGTTCTGGAGCTTCTGAGCACTCATAGCATTATTTGTGAAAGTAGAATAAAGCATTTCTGATGTTTGCCTATGGAACTCAATTTGATCTAGAGCATGAATCTTATCTGTATGGACTTCCAAGTCAATTTTTTTATAATCTGCCACAGTCTTTGGAGTTTTGACTGTGGGCTGCAACACTGACATAATTAACTTTTGATTAGAATAATCAAATGCAAATAGAAGTATATTCTGCACACTTGGTGTTTGCTTGAGATATTGGGAATAAATGTTGTTTTTTATCTCCTCATTCCTTAGTTTAATATGTTTTTATTTCTCTTTAATATCTAAGTCTGTATCCTCAACTGGCTATGAGGAAGAGGCTTCCATGCTCTACTGTCTTTCCATCAACTATGTATCTTCTTTATTGACTTGTTCCTCATTCTGATTTTTATTGGTTGGATCATTGATAATCACAATGGAAATATCTGTTTCTGGCATATCAGTTTTGATCTCTATAAACTCTGTTTCTTCCACATTAATTGTTGTTTTTCCTTTACTTGTTGAATCTAACTTTGGAATTTTATTATATATGAGCTTGAACTTGGTTTTAGTTGTAGTTTCTGCAGTATAAGCACCTTCTTCCCTTATTCTTTTAGTGGATTTCTCTAGCTGTTTGGCAATTTCCAAAGTGTGACTAGTATCACTTTTATTCACTGCCTCTATTAATGTATTTTCAATCCACTCAATTTGATTTGAAAATTTCTTTATTTTTGGTTTTGCTTCATGGATAAAGGGTGTTAACTTGCATTTAACCCTTAGTTTATTTAAGATCCCTTGTGGATGATAATTCCATGGAAACCTTTCTTCAAATTTGAACTCTAACAACTAATTTGATGCTTCTTTCTCTGCATCCCTGTGATTGCATATGAATGGGCCTATCTGATTCTTTAATTTGAACTGAGTTTTCTTCTTGGTTTCCATGAAATTTATAGAATCAGAGTTTATGATCTGCCTGATATACTCCAAGGCAAAGATCCTCATTGAAGGATGTTTGGGTAACTTGTAAGGTAACAAGTTTGACCCAAAGACTCTAATTTCAGTATGCTTCTCATATAACTACCAGTCACCAACCTTATTCTGCTCTGACAACTGTAATATCTTTTTCATTTTTTCATTTATCCTGGGCTGCTCTATTGTCGTTAACATTGTGATCATTGGATGTAGAAATAACTCTGAAAACTGTGAATAAGTGAAGTCTGCACACTCTTTCCTGAGTAAAGATGTCCAAAAAAAGACAGAGAGAGGATTTCCCTCTATGTCAAGCTTCTGAAGAGTAACTGCAAATTTTTCTGATTGAAAGTATAGAAACATATGGAACAAGAAGGAAGTATATATGAATACTCATTCAATTGGAAAATTGGTCAATTGATAATGAATACTATCTGAAATAAAACCAGCATAGTCAAAGATTACTGATGGGGGTTGCCTTGTGGAAAAAGTGGATAAGAATCCAAGAATGGACTCATTTGTATGTTCATCAGTAAAATATCCAAGGATGAAGGAAAGCATGGAAATCACATGCCTTGTACCTTCTGGGAATTTGGCAGTAGAGTATGGGGGATTGACCTTGGGAATTTCTAGATATGAAGGCATGAATGTTTGGAAAATCATGAATCTTTTGGGAAAATCTAGGCTAATATATAGCTTGGTGAGGGCTTCTATAGATAAAGGGACTGCTTGGGGGTCAGAATGAAGCTGTAGCATTTGGTTAATTGATTCAGAAGTGATAGTGAAAAGAACTTCTTTATTGGCATTTACAATGGCTCTTTGACCAGGCACATAATGTTGTTGACATAATCTGATGACTTCTTGGCATGGGTGGGTCAATGGGACAACATACTTAGGCAGATGGGATTCCCAGATATGTATCTTTTTTTCATTATCTAAAGATTTCTCATAACACCAATTATGAATGTCTTGCAGGTTAAATTCAATAACAGGGTCTGCTATCTTTTAATCAACATCAGCCAGAGGAATATGTTCAATGTTTATGACTGGGGGTTGTAAAGGATTGACAACAATAACAGTTTTTGAAGTCATGGCAGGGGTTGGTTTGGGCGCTTTGGAAGCTTCAAATTTGCTTGAGCTCTGCTTTTTAGGCATTTTGGGCTCCTTCTGCAAGTTTAAACAGTTTGCAGAGGTATTTTTTTCTTTTAACAGAGGGTTATTAGAACAAAATGGGCAAAATATGAGCTTCTCACTGTCAAAATAGGATTTACAGGCTTTTGATGGCTTAAAAAAAAGAAACAAGGGTTTCTTGGTCTTTTTCTCTAATCAATTGGGCTAAAATATTTAGAATTTAGGCAGAGAGGCTTTGGGATAGCTCCAGAGGATTTCTTGCTTTAATTTGGAGCTTTAAAATAGTTCACAAATTGTAAAAATTCACAATTTTTCTTCAAAATCGCACGCAGAAATGAAACAGGGTTTCTGGAAAAAATTTAACAGGGTTTGGCTTGCTTTTGGGGATTTCTTACAATTTCAATGCTGACATTGGATCTATCTAATTAATTCTTAAGTTTATAATGGGAAATTTTCTTTAAAAAGGTCTTTTAAACTTAAAAATAGGCTTGATTCGAGAATAAAAACCTGTTCTGCGCAGGTTTGGGGTTCTGAACAGTTTCTGAGGTCTGTTAACAGTTTAAATAGCTTATGTCTGATCTCTGAGGCAACGCAGAGCTCCTCAACAATCTTCAATGGCTGCTGGTTGAGTTTTGTAGGCTTTTGGCATAGAAATGGCAGAAAAGGTTCGATTTTATAGTGGGGAGGCTTGAGCAAGGTCAACGCGCAGCAATATAGTAAGAAATGACTGTAATTTTATGCTTATAGACATATTAGGGCTACAGGGAAATTGAAAGTAATGGAGGTCAATTCATAAAACGACGGTTTTGGGCTTCAAAGGGTCGAAAACCGTCAGTGGTTATCGCGCGCCCTCATGGTGGTAAGTTTTTTTGCACCAAATCCACGCGATCCAATAGGAGTCGAGCACATGGAGGAGAGATAAAAACATGAAACCACCCATTTCGCGCAGTTTTGGCGTGGGGGTGATCGTGCTATTTTTCTACACGATATCGGTTTTTAGTCGTCGGATCTGGAGTTTGATAGCGAACGGTCGCGATTGATCAGGAAGCTGCGTCGAAATGAGAGTGGGACCGGGGTATTTTATTTGTGGCGGGGAATTTTTAAACTATAGAAATAAACATTTTTATAGTTTAAACCTTAGTTTTAGTTATATGATGCGGCGGATGTATTAATTAAAACATTGTGAAATGTTTCAATAATATATATGGGCACAGGGCTATAATATATACAAAATAGGTTTCAAACCTTATGAAATAGGAATTTTATTAAGGTTTTGAAACTTTAGGTTATAGATTAGACGGGGGGTAATGTAATATTTAATATTAAAACTCTATAAAATGTTTTAACATTACCCATATGAACGCGGGTGTATTTATATAGTTTTTACAACGTTTTAATAGTTGTTCAAAAACCATAGGGGGCGAGATATTTGCATTACTGATAGGTTTAAACCAATGGGATAGGGTGGGATTATATTTGGCACATGGGATATATAAAACATTGGTTAAATTTAAAATAAAGTGTTTTTTGGGTTATTTAAAATAAAGGGATTTAATACTATATGGGAGGGAATAGTTTAGGGAATTAATATATAGTTAGAATTTAATATGAAGGTAAAGGGATAGTGAATAAAGGGAACAAAATACATGTTATCACTAAGTAAAGTGCCAAAATAAAGCATTGTTTATCTGTATTGTTTTTTTTCACACTTTAACTTAGGATACAATTTAAACGTAGGATAAATGCATTTTGAGGGTTTATGAATGATTTTTGAAAGGAAAATGAAATTAGTTACTTAGGGTTTTACTTTTACTAAGTAAAAATGGGTTTTTACTTAGGAAAAACGGATTATGAATATGAATAAAGGGTAAATGTTGGTGAATATGGGTCTGGTGTAGGAAATCAATATTTTTAACTAACCAGTCATCGAGCCTTGGGTCCGGTCCCAACAAAAGTTAGAGAAATTCTCCGAGCCTTTTTTACTTATAGTTTAGAATACAGACTATTTATAGGGGTGGGGAAGTTAGTATTTTTTCCCAATGATGCTTCTTTACATGATTGCTCAACTGCTTTCTACCTACCCAGCTTTATTTCTAACATTTTTACTTCTTTTTCATGGGTGCATTTAGGCTTGCAACCCTAAAACATTTTTTTTTCAAAGCATAAAACTATCTAAGTCTACCTTATTTCATCTGAGGGCTCAGATTAAACTGTTGAGCTCCTCATTATTCTCTACCTATCTACTGATGTGTCAAGTTTAAAATGTTTGACACATTTTATTCTCTATCTAAAAACATGAAATTCAAAGCATGATAAGTTAAGATTAAACTGTTTAACTTATCATGGATTATGGAATTTATTGACACTCTGCACATAATCATTATTCTTGCAGTAAAGTAAAAGTAGTGGCATTTAAATTTGCTCACTTTCAGGTCTTAATTCTCTTTTCTTTTGGGGTATATATTTTTTCTAAGTCCTTTGATCTTTCTTTTAGGACTTTTTACCCTCTTTTTGGCTTTTTATTATTATTTTTTATTTTTTCAAAATATGGGAAAACAACTTGCAAAAAGCAAGGTATGTACATATTTACAAGACTTATCAAAGTCAATTCAAAATTATGAACCCTATTATTATAGGACCCTAACAATACCGATGACACAAAACAGTTTTAAAAGAAACTAAGTGTCGTTATAGCGACGGGTCAAAACGTCGGATTACCAACAACAACAAAATATTTATAAAAAAAAAACTAGCCGTCAGAATACCAACGACAACAAAAAATTATTTAAATAGCATCTCTAGATCTTACTATATATTTGAAATCAATATTGTTTCTTTATAAGAGTCCCATTTAAAAGCTTAAATATCAATCATTTGACACATTGTAGTAAATCCTAGACTCCAAAACTACAACTAAGTCATTCCATTCCTATATATCATAATTTGTTGTGATAAATTTTCTGTTAGGAATTCTAAGAATTACATTTCCCAGTCATGCCAAACTCTCGTTAATAGACTTATATATTTCATCATTATCCATCTCAAGTAAGTCAAAAATATCCTCAATGTTTTTTCCTGCATTGTTTGGCCCAAGGATTTTAGGGAACCTTGTCGTTGGAATTTCAACTGCCAGCCTTTTAAACTTTCATTTCTTGGGATCACTGTACAATGTAATGTATGTTATTAGATTTTTTCTCTTTGTACATGATTTTTGCACCTGTCACCTTAATATAATTGCCATTTTTTTGCCTCAGTACCTTGATAAGAAAGATATATTCCTAACATCTTTCCTTTTTTTCTTGAAAGGTTTGAAATTCCTGCTTCACAATAAACCCAAACAACCATTGAAGAGCAAGACTTGTTCATATGATAAGAATGTGGCTACTCTCACCCAATCCAACAGTTGAATTTCACAATAATATTGGATCCCATAAAGCACTGAAAACAACCCTTTTTTCTATACAAGCACAACCATTTTTGGCAGATTAAATTATAACATATCTTTGTCCATATTTCAAAACAACATCTTAATAAGACAACAAAAGAGATTATTCGAGCAAAAATACAAGGACATGAAATAGAAACCCCAATGGTGATATTGTTGGTCCATGACGATGGATACTATGATTATATGCATCTCTAGACTCAAGGGAATAAGGTAAATATGCAGGGGATTTTGAAATTAATGAACCAAAAGGCACCATAGGAAATCTAGAGCTATCTCATGGAGTAACACAAAGCTTAAGCTTAGAAGAAACAGTGGTATGACTGTAGCATACATTGGAATTTCCACTTATCTTAAATGATCTTAATTTCTTGATAAAAGTTGCATTGAATGGAACCAAACCTGAAAACATTCTTTAACTTATAATTTTGGTTCCACATTGGAATTTGTCGAAGGAAATATTCAAAAGGAAATTGTGACTATTATGTGTTGACTGTAATCAAGAAAGTCATTGCAAACTTACTTTTCTTGGATCACGGTTACATGAACTGACAATGCATGAAAAATGATCTTATATAAGATGTAGCTGCATTGAAGCATACAATTAATTGGCTTGTGGTATCCCCACTTCTACAAACTTAACAACTTCATAGGTATAACCAAAAGTGTCAGAGAGGTTCCGCCAAATCCAGGTACATCCAACATCCTGGCCAAAAGTCACTGCTCCACAATAAAATCAGAAAACCAAATATTAAACCTTTCCATTATTACTGTAAATAAACTTTAGAAAGAGCAGGGATAATGAAACCCAGGAAAAAATGTATATACGACAAGCTGTGAGAAACAATTATTTTCTGGTGAACCACACCAATAAAATGGTAAATAATACACCATTTTACAAGCGCTTTAAAGATGTAAGCATTGCACAAATGCAACACTAAATCCATCCATAAAAAAGAGCAAGTAAAGAATACAAGCAAGTTGCAAGTATTTCACAACAGAGTCAACTGTCAATTTTGATGCTCCATACCCTTCAAATTCTGCAGTTGATGCTTCCCCAATAACTGCACTGCTTACCATTGGACAAATCTTACGCAAGGTTGTTACACGCTCCTTTCCCCAAACAACATCATTTCTTCCTACCAATGCCTGCAAAAAAAAATCAATTGCTTATAAAATTGTAGAAGTTTTAACTTGGGTCCAAGCATAGTTTTCTTCTAAGATCTAACAAAAATTATTTGTAAACATAAACGTGTTGTAAAAATATAAGCTGCCACAACCAGATGTAAAACTGTCCTGATAAAGCGGTGTATGTTGTTAGTAGGCACTCCTGGATTTGGCTGTTGTAAATATGTTGGATATTGAATGCATTACATAGTTTCTTTACTCCTTTGATTAAAAACATGCAGGACATCAAAATAAGTTGATTCTAACCTGCATTATGACCCCAGCAACAACCATTGCACACTACGCAGCTTATGCCCAAGACTACATCTCTTGATGAGCATCACATAATGAAGAAGCCACATGATATGCAGATCTGCCACGTGTGCATAAGCCCAAGCACGTCTATGAAATATCTTTGTTGTTGCATATCTGTCTATTGAAATCATAGAACCCTGAAATAAAAAATTACAAAATCCTTTATTTTCTAATTTCAGTTAATGCATGCATCCAAGATAACCTTGATCAAAGGAGTGAAAGAAATGGATTTCCTACAAGGAGAATGTGTTCAATTCCCGCATCTAGGGCACGAAGAAGTGTTACAGACAATTTCTTGACTTCTGACCATGACCAATGATTCTGTGTAGAACCCTCAGAGATAGCATCCGATGCATTCTCAGAAAGACCTCAGTCTTTCAAAAGATCACCACTCCTCTCTTCCATTGCCATTTCATCCAGTGATTTCCTGAGACGTCAGGCTTCCCCACTTTCCTCCAAGGAGCCATCAGACTTCATCTGAGTAACTTGTATGTCAGACATCAATTCTGATAAAGTGATTGTCAACATAACACGCAACCGTGCAGTATTCTGTAAATAGTAGAAGGAATTCTGCAAATAAAGAATACACAATCACCAACAACAAAATAAAAAGCAGAAATGAAATAAGTAATTGTTTCCTTAAACAAACATTTGTTTTATAAATTATTTATCCCACTCAGCAAGACCACGTATATCCTTAAGGAAACTTACTCACACAAGAATTTGAATGCCAACAATAGCCCTCTTTCTGATGGAATCATTACGAAAAAATGCAAGACGAAGTAGATGAAATGTCACCTGCTTCAAGAAGCAATCATTCTCTCTTGCCATCAGTGTTGCACCATGAAGATTAAAAAGACTATTAAATACAAGGAAAGCAGCTTTTCAAAAGACCAGTGGTTGGCTTCAAGAAATAAAAGCCATGAATATCGCTGTAATACAGTCAAGCTTTCCCTAGTCAGTCCCAATGCCCTGATCTGCAGCTTCTCACGAGAACTTCTTAGTAATTTCCAATATCTGGAGACTTACAGATGCACTTATGTTCTCCTCCCAAAGCTCCTAAAAATTACATTGATGAATATTAATTCTCTGGATTGCCTTCAATGACATCCAAGCAGGTTATTTCACATGCAGCTTGCTGTCAATGCTTGATTTAAAGGATACAAAAATACTGGAGCAAATTTCCATGTTTATCCTAATGACTCAAACTAACACTTGCCACACATGACATCCAATATATATGATGCCATGTAAAATTTAGGTTGCTTTCCCTCTGGTGGATTTTGGGTTCATTTTACATTTCTTGTGATGGAGGTTGCTATAATCTCTAGCAAATTAAATATACTCCCATCCTGAGGAAGCCATACACTAAGCTTCGAGTTGTAGCTCATAGATGAGAGGAAGAATGTGTCATAGCAGAAAGGGAAGAGTGACAATGGTGGAAAAAATCACAGTAGAAATTTGATTTGGGAGCATCATTGTGTAAGTAAATGGAAGTTATCTAATGGGAAATATTGCACCATTACAAAAAGGATTGCGAGGGGATTTAGCTTAGCTCGACATTGTTGCACAAGAGATGAGTAGAGGGGGCACCATTGCATGGATATATGCATACAACTATGCTATGAGATCAAGGAAAAGAATAAAATGGTCGAGTGTATAGAAATCTAGGCTTAGAGGATGAGGGAAAGTTAATACCAAAAAATGTGAAATGAGTAGCATTGAATTATATATAAAGTGAAATGGGGGCATTGGAAGGTCAAAGGCTAGAAGGTGTAGGGTCGTACGAAATGTGAAGCGCCAAGAGACAAAAAATGATAAAGAAAGGTGCAAGAAGTTACCCAATGCCTAACACAACAATCTAGTTCTTGGAATCAATGTAATATCCAACACCATAACACACTCTATTATGCTTTCTTTCACCAATGAGATAAAGGCTTCAGATACAAGAGAGAAAGGTAAAAATGACATGGGCCTCATCCTATATATAATATTATCATACATGCGAGGATCTTAATGCGAATTAAATGCATCTATGGATAATTATTGCAATAAGACTTAAGGGAGTTCACTAAATGAAGTTCTGCATTGTGTTGTGATAATGAGCAACATTACACTGCACTAAGGAGTAGTGTCGATGGGTTTTATTTGCAATGCATCGTGCACCGTCATAACAACTTCATTACTTCAGTCTAAAAATCTATGAGACATTTTCGATCCCATTAAATAACCGCATCAATAATTTGTAAATGAAATATTAGGATCATATATTTCTATCTATTTTGTTGTCATTCTCAAATTTTAGAGCCTCGACATTAAAAAACCATCAACTCTAAACTGTGAAGCATAAACTACTAAAAGAATACCCCTGCTTGATTTATCACATAGAATTGTATAAAAAGACTTGTGATTTTCTTGGCCTATAATATGAGTTTATAATTTACTAAGACTAATGCAACAATTGTTGCATTGGAAGAGCAGCTTCAGAATGTGCAACAGTCCATTGAAAACTGTTTGACTCAGCTTCAGCTTCTTGCTTGCCAGGTAAGACTCCAAACTGTTTGCTCTTTAGTACTTAAAAAAAAATATATTTTTTTTTGATTGGTTAAAACTAAGGGCATTGTGCATTTATTCCTCTCTCTTTATTCTATTGCTTTTTTTGATAAGGAGAATTGTTTTATTCTTGTAGTTGTAATAACACGCTTCCACAGAGAATTGTTTGAATATGTATATGTGCAGTTTAGCATATATGAATAACTTCTATCTTTGTACTAAGTCAAGGGTACCAATTACTTGTAAACAGAATGTATATGCAAAAATATAAAGTGATCATGTAAAATGATTCCTAATGAGAGCCTAAGGCCAAGACCTCGCTAGTGAATGTGTATCATTTAGACCATGAAATATGATGTTAATAAGGCCTGGGTGAGGCCTGTGATAATGATGTGAACATGTCAGTGTCCCTGATAAATTAACATACGAAACATAGAATAGCCAAGGGGAACATGGGAATGACCATGGGCTGACAGATGGAAAATGGCTAGAGTGAAGATAAGGGGCACTGACTTTTCCCTGCCGACTCAAACATTATATACCCCCTTTACGAAGTAATACAATATTAGAGAAAGGATACCTAGCTATCTATGAAAATTAGGTGTTCCACATACCAATTAATATATTATTGTTCCACTGCAAATTGAGATTGTGATCTTCAAATAGTCTACAAACAGAGATTTCAGACATATTCTCTGAGATTTTCAGTGACCTATCTCTGAGGTTTTTTGGTGACAAGACATATGTAGTAGGCCTTGACCGATAGGAGGGAACCTATAGGTAGACACAACAACCTTCTCTATCAATAGCATAACATGCTCCCATTTCCTTGCTTAGAAAAATGAGAAAACAAGAGCACGTGGCAATGTGTTTTTTTGGAAAAATGTGGAAGAATTACGTGAAAAAGTTGACATACTTATATTTCATGGATTTTCCACATTGAGACTTGTTCATGAGAAGGAAATATATAGGCATTGTTGGCTCAATAATGCCCATGTGCGCTTATATTTTGAAAAACACCTTTGAGATTCATCTTTGACGGCTCAACGTTGTGTCTATGTGTGAGCCAACACACATACACACACAAAGATTACACACACAGACATAAACGTAATTATTATAAATATTGATGTAATTCAAATAGAAAATATGCAACACTATGGACCTGTAACCAATACCAACTTTTTAATGTTATAAACTGTATCCTAACTCAAAAAAAAATAACAATGATTTTGTTTCGTGTAGTGAATTCTTAGCATTAAAATGAATCGGTAGAGTGACTTTAGATACCTTGCATAGAATAAATAGTTAGTGATGATAGATTGATGTTTGTAGGAAACATCCAGGACAATTTTCCATCATAAAGCCATCCTTATTTTTGGGGTTTGTCCCCTAGCCTTCATTGTCAGCCCCCCTAGTTGGGGGTGACAAGTGTCCTATCCATCATTCTATTGGTTGATGGATTATCCCCTTCTAGGATGATGAGCATGAGGAGATAATATAAGATGCAATAAGATAATTTTATTAGTGTCTAAGTGACCACAAAACTAGGTCAACCTAGCTAAAATTGAGATTATGATCTTCAAGAAAATTTATCATCATCTGAATGAGGAGGAGGTTATCTGTAGATCTCATTGTGTTCACTTAGTACGATAAAAATTGTGTTGGGTGAACCCTTCTACCCTGCAAGACTAGGCTGAGTGGGGAGATTTGAATCCTGGGTGGAAATAATTTTACGTACATGGAGTAACCCCTAGAAAAAACTCAAGGAATCAATGTAATTTGTTAGATCTAGGTCCAACTTTCTAACCTGCACTTGGACCTACAATTGAAGGTTGGAAACTTGACACATATTATAACACCACCATACCAAGTAAATTTGCTGCAATTTTAAGCATTTCTAAATAAACTTACATTTAATCTTTATTTTTTTTCCATATGAGATATAAGATTTCAACTCCAAATAATTGGCATGTTTTTTGGAACTAAATGACCCAAGGGAGTTTATGACCTAACATACTAGACTTCCAGAAAATGGTGGTAGGGAAAAATTGGCTGCAAATACTCTAGGTTCACTCCTAGGCTAATATAGCAGATATACAATTACCAGAACAGGGGCGCTCATTCTACTACAAAAGGGGTCATTCGGCTGGGGACCCACATATATTAAATTTATGTTGTTGGCCAAGATGAAGGCCTTCCAAAATAAATGAGGTGAAGAATGGCTATTTTGACTCGATATAGGGCTCCTAGATTGTTTCAACTTGATACAACCAATGCTTCTTCTTATAGGCAAATTTCCAAGCTCCATTGAGCTGAATATACAAAACACGCTTTAGGCTTAGCCAACAATATCCATTCACTAGATGTCACTTCAAAAACACTTTGGTGCAGTGCCCTCTCCAATCTCACGAGTTTCCACTAAGTTTTAGTGCCTTGCAGACCAATCTTGAGCAATATATTTTCTGGAATAAGGCTATTTATGTGCTCTACAATTGACTTTTCAGTAAATGCTAAATTAAATGCCTTCAATTCAGACCATCTTTTTCCAGACTTGGGTTTTCAAATAAAAAATATCAATGACTGTGGTGATATCTTGCTTAGGTAAGTGCTTGGCTGAGAATTAGGCAGTAGGTCACTTTCTCGAAAGTAGTGACCTACTTATGTTAATAACACAGTTTTTGTACTTTTCACTAAGGATTTTTACTTTTAAACATGAACCTATATAGGAAGATGCAAAAAAAAGAAGGTAAAAGAGCACCTCTGAATTTAAAATAGTATGAAATTTTTATTTATAAGTTGAATTTTAAATCATATGAAAATATATAGTTATGTGCTTATTGAATGTCCCTAAAATTATGATTCCCCCCCAACTCTTAAACCTCTTCTATGTATGTGATAAAAACCATTGGCTCTCTCAATCATATAGGAAAAAACTCTTTCTAAAACTGTTATGGAGTATCTGTTTTGTTTCCAGTTTTATGAAAATGTTGAAAACCCTACATTCCTTGGAAAATAACATTTTCAACAACTATTCTAATTTGTTAGGTGGCTTTATTTCATTCACAATCTATTGTTTGTTCAAATTATTTGGCACCATTTTTAAGCAATATATTCACAGTTTGGTCATTTTTGGCATCTAAATAAGTGTTAAGATATTTTAAACTCTATGTTAGCTGAAACTTTGTTGTGAAATTTGAAACAATTTGGCATGACTAGTTGAACTTTTTTGTTTCACCCATCTATTATGCTCCACAAGGGTAGGAATGAGAGAAGAAATTAGGAAGAATATGATAAGCAGGTATATAGGAAGAATGAGAAATATCCCCCCTCAGATAAAGGTTATGTGCAGAAAGAGAGAGGAGAGCCTTATGCCAACAAAATTATCAATCAGCAAAAATTGTGAATTTAAAAAAACCCTGAAGCTGAGTTTATCATCCTCACTTCAAATATCCATTTAAAATTTTTGGTATGCCCTAATAGAGTTACAAAATTCTTTCCAGATAGCTCAAATTATTGAAGGCCTTGAAGTGCGAGCCCCAAAGATAATTCTTACATATTCAGTGACATGTTTCCATTGTTCTTCTTTCTGCACAAATATCCTCGGATGAAATGGCAGCATTATAATTAGAAGTCAAATAAATATAATTATCTTGAGTAGCCTTTTTATGCACATACCATAAGGTATTTAGAAAAGAGATACATCTTCATTATGTCTGATAATGTGAGCACACTGTATTTGGACTTTGGAGAAACGATCTTGACTTATGTTCCAATATTTTTCAATAAATATCATTTAGACATGAAAATTCCCGACAATCCTCCTTTCTGTTTTAAACAAAATATCTAACAAGGACAGAAAGGATGGAAGGACTTATAACTGGGTCTAATGATTCTAGTGATACCATGTAATTTAGGGTATTCAAAATCACGTGTATAAGCATATAAAGCCTTGGAACATGATTCCATTCCCAAAAAATTGACACACACATCCAATGCTCGAGAGCATAAATCTCAACAGATTCTCTGATACATAAGATCCCCTTGTTATTATATATTTCCACTTTTAGGAAAGTGGTTTCTTTGCACTCTGCAATACAACATCCCTCATCCCATCAATTATTTTAGAGTGTTTGAATGCCATACTTGGACTAATAAATCCTTAAAGTACTACATCTCCTTGATGAAGGAAAGGTGACTGAAAGTTGTTTATCAAGTGGTACAATAATCTGGGTGTTATTCATGAACATGTGTTTTTACTGTATCCAATTACATCAGTGAGATGATCAGTTTTACAATTGCTTCAACTAGTGTATGAGCTCAAAATTCCACCACTTGGCCCTGGAAACAGGTGGCTTGCATGGAAGTGTCACAATCATACCGGTTATGCAAGAATATCCATCTGTTCTAAATTTTTGTTGTCTTTTGCAGGACATTATAATGCATACACTCACAAAGCCACATATGGATAAACAGGATATAGAAACTCATGTGGGCTCAACATACTCTTCCATATTGGTAAAATTGAAATAAACATTCCTCAGAACCTATTATAATAGTGTATAAATTCCCCCCTACTCTCAAGAATGGTTGATTCTTGTTGAGTTAGCTATGGGACAAGTACTCCCTAGATACTCCCCTGGTGGAATTCCCCACTTTCCCTATTTGGGAGTCTTGGCCTCAAACTTGGGACTCGGGAGTCCATCCCAATGACAATGAACAAAAATATTGACACATGTTTTGATTGAGTTAGATTTATTTTAGAGGGACATTTTGGAGGGAAATGAAGTGTTTGAGGTTAGAAGTCTTGATAAATACATTTATCCCTCATTCTTTCTCTAGTGTTCCACTATCTAAAATGGAATCACCAAATATTCTTGCATTACAATTGTTGCTTCAATCAATCTTGTTGTTCTGGTTGATATGTTGGTGTACTATTATATGATTTATATTTTTGTTGTTCTCATTATGTTGAATGCTGATATATTTCTACTATTATGTTGAATGCTACTATTATTACACTGAACTCTATCCTATAAACTGTGATGCCCAAAGAATAACACGTTGGACTGATTTTCGATATGATTTGTACAAGATATGATATACATAGAGTCACATGATTGGTTGGATTTAACACATTCTACTAGCCTTGGAAGTGGCTTTGTAACCAGTGACTATAATATATTTATATAGACCCATATTCCCACTAAAGTGACTACCACGAAGAGCATTCCTTCAAAATTAGTGGACTTCTACATTCGTTATGGTTAAGGAACAACCCATGATCTAGTTGCTTGTATAGGAAATTCCTGTAAGGAGGAAGGAATAATGCATCCCATAGCTCATACCTCTAATTGATAGGCATTATTGGTGTGTGTCCATACTTAATGGATTTATATTACTAAAATATGGGTATACATGGCTTAAAAATATCTCTTGGTCCTTAATAAACTGAATGTAAGATTCATATCTAACCCCTCGCTACACAGATAAAGATATACACATATACTAGTGTGGTTATTCACATATATAAAATTTATTTGACACGTTCCTTAGCAATGTTTATATAATGTTGAGTGAAATAATGTGCGAATTACATATACAACTAGATTTAGGTCTAGAATAAAGTGCATTTCTAAGTTCACTACTGCTTGCAGAAGTAATCAACTAACTATCCACATAGAAAAGACATGAGGTACAAACACCAATACCTAAGCTTTGTTAATGGAATAGCTACCATTAAAGGTGGTTCCCACATTGATTTAGTAGCAAACCAGATAACAACCCATGTGATGAACATTGTAAATAAGAAGAACAAGACAATTGCGGTGAAAGCACACACGATAAAGAATCATTTATGGATCTTTGTCAATTCTTTGATTGACAATCTTGAATTTGAATCCCAAACCAAGGAGACATTGACAAGTCGTCAAAAAAGCTTTGGTTCAAAGTGTGATTCCATGGCTGATTTAAAAAGATCCATCCCATCCATGGTTGATGGTTTGAAAATGTAGTTGACACGTTCCTTAGCAATGTTTATATAATGTTGAGTGAAATAATATGTGAATTACATATACAACTAGATTTAGGTCTAGAATAAAGTACATTTCATTTGTCATAGTGTACACGTGCCATCCTAAAATAGAGTATTTCTATGTAAAGTTGAGAGCATTGTCTTCACTAAGGGTAGTGGTAGGATACAGGCCATGTACAAACTTGTTCCTGCATGAAGAACATGCTCTTGGACACCACATTGAAACATTGGCAATTGCTTTTGGATGTGTCTCTAAGCATCCAGAATTATCCTCCTTTGATTAATGACATAACGCTAACAAGTTGATCTTTAACATGGTATTCATGATGTACTCTTGGACTATTTGAATGAAGATGGCCAAAAAATTGATCCAACGTGGTATGTGCCAATTATTCCAATGGTCCTTGTAACTGGAATGTGAGGGAATTGGAACTGGTTGGAGTTCCTTTGTACCTAACTACAACCCAAGGAAATGCGATAAGATGGATACGATACAATGGTGGTTTGATCAACATAACTAGAACAAGTAAGTATAAAAATAGTATAAAAACAAAAAATATTTCAATGTTTAAAAGCATATTCAAACTTACAATTAAATAGAGGAAAAAACACATACAAAAAACCAGATAATAATCATGAACACGCTTCATCTTGAATTGTTGGAACACCTAATCCTACATGGGTAGGTGTGGAATGCGAAAAGTCACAATGGAGTCCAAGTGACCTTGTAATGTGAAACCAAGAGTCACACCATTGTACTATAAATGTACATCTTTGTATAATGGAAAATAAGAAAGCCTCACGCTTATCTTTCATTGTGTGTTGAGTCTCTTGTGTGTGTGTTCATCTTCCTCATACACCATCTGTGTGCTTTAACATGGTGTTTAACATGGTATCAGAGCGGGCGATTGCTGGCCCTGCTCCAAATTGAGTGAGCCATTTGTGTTTATGGCCTATGCATATCTGCAAAATTGTTGACATTTTTGCAGCACTCAGAGGTTTCTGCAGCAGTGTTTTTGCCGCCATTCAGAAGTGTTTTGAAGAGAAGCAGCATTCAAAATCCCAGCATTCAAAATCTGTGGCAACACTCAGAAATTGGGAGCAGCACTGCCCATCTGAAGGTTTTCATTCTAATTTTTCTCTGCAATCTCTGCATTTTAAATTTCTGCACCATTTTGGAGCTGCTGGAAAAGTGTTTAAAATGAGTTTCTGGAAAATTCTGGGTTTTTCCTAGAAAGATTTTTGAGTTTTGTCATTGAAAAATTTCTGCATTCTTCTGCTGCTGACCTATTGAAAAAAATTTCTGGAAATTCTCCAATTCTGCTATGCATTTGGAAAATCTGCAAGTATTCTGCTGAAAATTTTGTGATTTCTACTCTACTCTGCTCTGTTGTTTTTAAAATAAAAATAAAAACAAAAAATTTTGAGCAACTTGGCCCTTCAGCCCTCACGGCCTCCCTGTTCTCATTCCTCACCTTACAACGCTCCCCATCCTCTCAACGCACTACCCATACCTACCACACCCACTATTCAACAGTCCAAACGCTACCTACTTCTACGCCCTCAGCACTACCCAACCTTACTCTGCAACACTACCCTCCAGCATACGCTCTCCCTACCTCACAGTTCGCTCCCCTCCCTACCTGCATTACTTAACTCCCATACCCCCTCACCCGCGCGCTCTCACAGCGCTCTCAGAACACTCTACTCACATCATTACATTGACTCCCTATCAATTACCCTGCATCGCAGTCTTCCTACGCTCCTCCCCTCATACCCTTTCCACGCTCCCACCGCTCCATACCTGCAAACTGCACTTTCAACACGCGCTCAACACCCTATACGCTCTGCAATCTATGCCATCACTCAACAGCTCCCCTACCGCTTCCCCTCGAGCTTGCTCCTCACTCCTATCCGAGTGGACCTCACCATACACTCCAGCTCACACATCTCAGACCTCATACAACTCACCTCCCTCATCGCTCGTCGTTCCAACCTGACCTCTCAGCTCACCTTGTGTTATCCCCTACGCCTCTGCCCACGGGATAGCTCCGCCCATTCCCTCCATTCAATACGCCTTTCCCTGTTAACTCTCGGCCTCTTCCGCTCCCCTCAACGCCTCCCTTACGGCCTACCATCCACTCAACTATTATGCCTTTTAATTGTTAAAAACCCGCCTATATAATACCACCCCTCTTTTAAAAATCGGTGTTTATACAGCTGCCCCTCCATAACTAATATACGTCCCATCTCAATAAATTTTCCCATATTTCATTTTAAATTTTTTTTAATTAAAACCCCTCCTCACCATATTTTTAATTCCCCTTCCCATATAAATATCCCTCCCATGTTAATTCCTTCCCTTTTTTAATAACACCTTTTTAACATTTCCCTTAGTTTTCCCACTCCCCATCTCTTATTTTTAATTATTCCCTTTTTTTTAATTAATTTTTATTTAATTAAAAAAAAAAAATAGCAGAGAGAGAGGAAGAAGAGAGAATAAGAACAACAGAAATGAAATGAAGAAAATGGCATATGAGGAGCAGATGGATTGAATACATTGCAGATTACATTATATGATTTGTGGCATAAGGGTGATTTTTTGAAGAATTTACATGTGAAGACAGTTTGTCATCATTGCAAAACTGCTATTTGAAGGAAAATTCAGCTGCTTTAAAGGCCTCTTGCACATTGTTTCAGCTGCACATTTACAAAATATTTTGCAGAAATATTGTATTGTATTGCATCTTCTTCATAGTTGCAATCAAGATTTGAAGTGTAAATTTGAGTTGTTGGATTGTTGATTGCCCTCCATCATTTGAGGAGCAGATTTTGTACTTTCCATAGTTGGAAGTCCTCTTGAGTCATTTGTATTTCTTGTTGCATCACATTGTAAACGGGTGCATTTTCGGTTGAAGCCGACACCCTTTCATTTTTTAGCCTAAATTGTTGAAAATGGCCAAAATCAATGAGGCATTAATGTTGTTGAATGACCTCATTCATTCAAATGTTGATGACATGATAAAAATGAGCAAGGATGCTCTTTGTAAAATTCACAGTTGTTTACAAGATGCACATGAGAAGATTGAGTTTTTACAGTTGGAATCTCAGCTTCAACAAGAAGAACTTCAGCAAAAGAGCCACCATTCTGAACCTGTTTTTGTTCAGAAGATTGTGAAGGACTCTCATCAGAAGAAAGAAGATAAAGATGCAGTTGATTCACATTCAGTGCCTTGTACTAGAGCAGATTTACATGCAGATGCAGCAGCTCAGCCTGCACTTCCTAAGCCCATCATCAGACCTTGGGAAGATCTTGTCCACAACAAGCACCGAACTGGTCTTGGATATGACAAGGATGTGTCCTTTCATATTCCAGACTACACCAAGCCCATCATATTTCAGAGTGCCGGATTCCTATATGACAGTTCACCTGCAGCTGTTCCAGATCCTGTTCCACTTCCACAACAAATTGAGAAATGCCAACACTGTGATCGAGTTGGTCATATGAAAGATCACTGTTTTGATCTTCATCCATGCAAGCACTGTGGTCGGCACACCCATTCTTCAGACAGATGCTTCAGAAACAAGCCTCCTGCAAGAACCAAGATTCATCTTGGATGGATTGCTTCTTGGCAATGGGCATCAGCAGCCAAGAAGATGTTTAAGACACATGTCATAATTTGTTCATGGATATTGAGCAAACTTGCAGTTGAGTTTTTGCCATCATCTCACCTTGTCCCTGACAGGGGGGGAAAATGGTGGTCATGTACAAGCTTCGACGACAGATCAAGCGAGCCTGAGCCACAATCTCTCATTCCAGAGTCAGAGTTGTAGCCAGCAGTTCAAGCGAGCCTGAGCCACAATTTAAACCTGCTGCCAAAAGGATTGAGGAGATGGCAGCGAGCACGGATGCCCATGAGCATACCTTCGGTTGGTGGATAACCTAAAACCATCCTTTTCGGTTGGTGGATAACCTAAAACCATCATCTTTGGTTGGTGGACAACCTAAAACCACCACAGGTAGTAGACCTCCCTTCTTTTAGGTCGAAGGTCTCCTTTTTTTATGAGGGACAATTCCTCTAGCAGAAGCCTTCAGCTTCTTGCCAGTTTTGGAAGAGTTCCGGGAACTGCAACATGTATTGCGTTCCAGTGTTTGTGGTCATCCTAAAACCACCTCTTTTTTCCAACATTTCAGAGAGTTGATTCAGCCCAAGTGCTGCCATGTATACTTTGCAGAGTTGTATTACAACTCTTTTCTTGGACTCACACATACCCCTTCGGATTAAGGGGGGATGTTGGAACACCTAATCCTACATGGGTAGGTGTGGAATGCGAAAAGTCACAATGGAGTCCAAGTGACCTTGGAATGTGAAACCAAGAGTCACACCAGTGTACTATAAATGTACATCTTTGTATAATGGAAAATAAGAAAGCCTCACGCTTATCTTTCATTGTGTGTTGAGTCTCTTGTGTGTGTGTTCATCTTCCTCATACACCATCTGTGTGCTTTAACATGGTGTTTAACATGAATTATGAACTGTAAAGGAACTTACAAAATGTGACACTACGAACTTGGTTAAGCACACAAGCAAAAAGATCCTGGACATGGTACCGCCTTACTGC